>PVIR01009229.1:0-51702 GCA_004026965.1 Petromus typicus | reverse complement strand
AAACCCTGAGTCCAGATAGCCACTTTAACGCCATGGACCATCTTACTTAAAGGAAGTTCATCGCAACCAAGATTTACACAGCTCCTCTGACATTAGCCTTTCTGTCAAGCTTAGATTCATTTTTGCCTCTTTCT
Organism: Petromus typicus; assembly: GCA_004026965.1. Classification (NCBI taxonomy): domain Eukaryota; kingdom Metazoa; phylum Chordata; class Mammalia; order Rodentia; family Petromuridae; genus Petromus; species Petromus typicus. The sequence continues at coordinate 51,568 of PVIR01009229.1, read as the reverse complement.
CACTAACTCACTACATACTTAGGACTATATGTTCACTTTTCAGCCAACTTTTCTATTCCCTTATTGTCTTCCGTTTCCACTTCACTTAGATTGGACCCTCTCATGTTCAGGACACAGCTTAGGCTGCAATTTAATCCAAATTTCACAGTTGCTCAGCAGGGTGTAAAGCAGTGTTAAAGATGGCGAGCCAGGTTAACAGACAAGGAGAAGCCACATGTGGCCAGGCGTAGTATAAACACACATCCCTCCCCGTGTGTGCATGTGTAAGTGAACTCCTGCATCTCTCACTGTGTTCCCGCCCCCAGCTTCTCTTGTCTACGATCACCTTGCAAAACAACATTCTTGCTCCTTCTTCACATGAAGTGGCCCATCTTACTAGCAGCAATGCCACCATGCCTGAAGCTTTTCAAGTCCTTACCCCAGACTTCCCGAGTCAGAATCTGCCCACTAAAGATATACCAAACCCAACAGAGAAAGACAGAATGGAGCAGGGGGAGTAAGTCCGAGCAGGGAAGCACTCGTACAGTATTTCCTGAATGTTTTCTACATGTATTTGGACATGTCCTTGGGGCTCTCACTGAAGTCGTCACAGGCAACCCCTGGACTTGGCATGTGCAGAAGCAGGACTGTCAGAGGGCAAATTAGAGCCAGTTAGTTTCCCGGGGTTAGGAGCAGAGAGGGAACTCTAGACATTTGCACTTGGGGTGTGGGTTCCTAGATCCTTCCCTGGGTATCTTGAGGCACAGGAAAATGCACTCCCTGGTCTGGGGCTCTGCATGATTCCCAAGGATTTGGATCACACCAAATGAGGAAGTGAGAAAAGATAGTCAACCTCTAGCCTAGGATGCATGACAAGTAACTCCTGCTCTGAGCTCAAGGACACAAGAAGGACGTGACTGGCACTCTGGGACTTACCTTGTGTAGACCTGCACTGACCACTGAGCCTGATCTAGAGAAACAGACTTCCGGTCCACAGACTTCCAGTGCACTCAATTATCATCAGTTTTGGCCCCTGCCTCCTTTTGGATGTGATGAAAGTACTGAATTTGTGTTTCACAAATACAAAATAAAAGGCAAATAAACTAGAAAGTGGAAAACACATCAAAGCCGGACCGCATACCGTGCAAAGCTTGCCCTGATCCATCGACTCACACAGCGGCCCCAGGACCCAAGGACTATATTAGGAACTCTGCAATAACACTGATTACTCGCCACTTTCCTCTTCTCTATTAATATTAATATTGTTATTGTGCATTACCGTTCTCTCCGTCTTGACTTTGGCATGAGTATTTTTAGGATCCACTGACTCATAGCATTACTTCATGCCATTCTCAGAATCTTGGCATCCACACGAGAATTACAATATTTCTTACAGAAGAATAAGGCAAACATGCCATATCTTATGCAGCTGGGTTGAGTTCCCAGTGACAAGTGCCAAAGGGAAATTTCCCTTCCAGAACACAGAGCACACAACACCGTCACTCAGGCCATTTCAGGCTGGCTCGATTCCTAAGTTATTATAACAAAATGAGACTTGAACTTCTGCCTAATTTCTTTGTAGCTCCCTAATATTATTAAGGATTGCAAGAGCATGAATTTTTAAAATGTCCTTGAGTTCATTTCTATAGTTTATAATTCTGACATTGTTGACAACTTTTTTAGTGTGTATCCTGTTATCCCATTAAACATGACAGTAAACATTTCAGAAGTCTTTTATAACATTATTTAGGCAATACAAATTTGACAAAATATTTCCACACGTACCAATGGTCCCTATGCTTTGAACTAAGAACAGGAGAGAATAAAAATTAAGGAAAACATTACTATGGTTCAGATACAGACAATACAGAGCTTTTGAGTTCATGAGCTCGTTCATTTTGATTTACAGTCCCAGTCCTTCTTGTGTGTCCTATGGAGGAAAGTGGCCTCCACTGTGGTCCGATCTGCATTTTGCTCAAGGCTGATGATGTCAATTACTTTACATGCTGATGAGCCGTTCATATACCTTTGTTAGAGAAATATCCATTCAGATTCACCATTCATTTTTAATTAGATTGTCTTTTATTATTTGATTGTAAAGATACTGAAGAACTGCTGGACCCAACTTGTTTATCGTATGCATTATATATATTTTCTCTTATTGTTTGGGTTGTTTCTTCATTTCCTTAATGTTACACTTTGAAACACAAATGTTTTGAATTTTGCAAAGTCTAATTTAGTCTTTTTATGCTTATGCTTCAGTGTCACATCAAAAACGCTATCTTCTTATTATTTTAGCTCTTCCATTCAGTCCATTCCACTTTGAGCTAAAGTCCTACAGATGGTATGAGGAAGGGACCCCGCTTCATTCTTGCATGTGTGGATATACAGGTGTCCCAGAAACACTTGTTACAGACGCTTGGTTTCTGCATTGAATTTTTCAAGACTTCCTATCAAAAATCAGTTTTCTATCCAAGCAAGAGTTTCTGCAGAAAGAGTTTCTAGACTTGTAATTCTACGGTATTGCAGGGATCCATATAGCCACCCTTCTACCACAGCCACTCGATTGATTACTGCGGCATCGCAGCAAACTTGGGGAGCAGAATGTGAGGACTCCGGCCTTGCTGTTCTTTTCCAAGATGGCTTCTGGAGAGAAGGGTGTGTGTGTGTGTGTGTGTGTGTGTGTGTGTGTGTGTGTGTGTGTGTGTGTGTGTGTGTAACTCAACTCAACCAAAGTAGGCCCTTTTTTAAGGCATACTAGAGTCAAAATGTCAGAGAAAATTCTAAAAATAGCTCAAGAAAAGCAGCAGCTCATCTACAAGGGAATGCTCGTCAGTCTAATGGTACATTTCTCAGCAACAATCTCATAAGCCAGAAGAAAATGAGATGATACTTATAAATTATCCCATAAAAACCTACTAGAACTGATACACAATAAAGTTGTAGGAAACAAAATCACTGTACAAAAAATGTACTCCAAAACTGAAATTGAAAAATACACTTAAAAAGCAATCCAATTCATAATGGCTATAAAAATTAAAATATTCAGGAGTAAAGTTACCCAAAAAAGTGATAGATTTCTATAATGAAAATCATAAAACACTAATGAAAGAAATTATACATACACACAAAATGTCACTATCCCAAGTTCATGGACTGGAAGAATTGATATCATTAAAATGACATATCATTAAAATGCTTTTAAGCAAATGAATTTCACAGATTCAGTGTAATTCTTACCAAAAGGCCAACAATAACTTTCTTTAAAGACACTTTTTAAAAATCCTGCCATTGATGTGGAGATACAAAATACCCAAAAGAGCCACAGAAATCCTCAGCAAAAACAATAGAGCTGAAGCCATCACAACTGACTTCGAAACACTATACAACTACAGCAATCAGCATAGCAAGAGAGATACAGAGAAAAATAGACCAATGGAACACAGCAGAGAGCCCAGAAACTGGTCCACATATACTCAACTGATTCCCAACAGGAGTACAATGAACACACAGTAAAGGAAGCCATTTCAACAACTACTACTGGCAGAAGTGGATATACAGAAGCAGAAAAGTGAGACTGGATCCTCTCACTGGACACAAAAATCAACTCGATGTGAATCATTCACCTAAAATTCTGAAGCTGCTTAAGGAAAAGGCAAGAGAAATAACACATGAGTGCAGGCAATAATTTTTTTAGGAATCCAAAGGTATAGGCAAAAAAAAAATCCAAAAACAGATTAATGGCTTTATATCAACCTGAAATGCTTCTACACAGCAAAGGAAATAACAGAATTAAAAGATAACCTATAAAATGAGAAAATATATGTGCAAACTATTCATCCAACAAAGGATTAATATCCAGAATATACAAAAAACTCCACAACCTGAACTCAGAAAATCTAATCATTTAAAATAGAATAAATACAGTTCTCAAAAGAAGACAAACAACCAGGGATGAGTACGGAGGGTGAGAGGGATGTCAACACTTATATGAAAAAATGTTACTATCAGAGAAATGCAAATCAAAGCTATAAGATCCTATTTTACCCAAGTAGAATGGCTATTACAAAAATATGACAAATGTAAGTAAGAATATGGAGAAGAAAGCACTCTTATAATCCATTGATGGGAATGGAAATTAGTGTAGTCATTATGAAAAACAGAAAAAAAAAGTTAAAAATAGAACTACTATGCAGTCTAGCTATCTCACTTGTGCATATGCACCCAAAACAGATGAAACCAGCATAATAAAGAAGTGCATGTTCACCTATATTCATTGCAGACTATTCATAATAGCCAAAATATGGAAGTCTGACAATATAATTTAATGGTAAAGAAATCACCTATTATGTGTTAGGTACTGGTTCTGTTCTCAGTACTGAAAACAAACCCAACACACAGGTAAAATATGGCACCAACTTCATCCTATCCATGGACAAATACAGAACATGTGTCATATATATACAATGCAGTATTTCTCATAAAGAAGAATGGGAATATGTCGTGTGCACCACCATGAAGGAACTGAAGGTTATTATGTTTGGAGAGATAAGCCAGACACAGAAAGGCAGACACTGCATGCTCCTTCACACATGTGGAAGCTAACATGTCTGTAGGAGAATGACCTATGACAGTAGTCACTAAAGACTGGGAAGGGTGAGGGAAGAAGTGTTGCAAAGAAGTTCCACCGGGAACCAGAGCACAGAGAAGAAGAGCTAGTTCTGATTCTTCTATAGAAATACTACTGAGTACAGATTTATTGTACATTATAACATGACTAGAAGGGTATGGAATTCCCAAAACATAATTAATGTTGCAAAGATGGAGATGCTTATTACTCTGATTTGGTTATACCACATTGTACATGCATACCACATTACTATGCTTGTACCCGTAAAGACAAAGAAATATTGTATCTCAGCAACCTCAGCAATATCTGAAGCAATCTCTGAAGTCAATGCTCAGATAATATCTCTCGTCCTTTATTTGACACTGTTAAACAAATACGCATTGGAAACTGTTATATGACTGCAACTCTTCTGTGTATGTTGGACCGAGAGAAGAAAAAGAACTAAACAAGCAGATTAATTTCATAAAGACCACAATGAAATGACAACAGGACAAGGCAAAGGCATTGACTGAAGCATGGGTGTGTCCACGAATCTATCGCAAAACATTCATCAATATTTGAGCTGAGTCTTGAATGACCAGCAAGTCTGGTTGTGCAAAAAGTTCACAAGAAATGTGTAAACATGAGACCTATGAAGATATGGTCAGATTTCACTAATCAATATATAGAAATTAACTGAGACTTTTTGACAAAACAGGCTTTCAGCACCCAGTGAAAATAGTAGAAATTGTCTCCCTTAATTATTCTTTAACTCTTCAGCTTCTCAGCAAAGTATATGATACTTTTTTATCCTCAGCCGATGGTTGTTCTGAAGGCCTTTAAATCTGTATTTTGTCCTTGTTTACAACTGTCTCTTAGCAATTTTAGTGTATCGTGAAAGTTACATGAGAAACATTGTGTCTTGAGCTTATTACATTGGCACTGAACCTTTTAAGAAATGTTCTGTGACTAAATTATGGTTTATGGTCCTAGCCACAGTATTTTAAGTATTCATAACAGAATGTGTAATTATTTTAAATTAATACATTCATTGATTTATTTTTTGACATAAATGTTTGCTTTACCCATTTTCATAGTTTTGAAGGAGAAAAGAACTTCCACCAGTGACCTATTTAAAAGTTGGAGTTTCTGATCAACAAATGAGACTACACCAGATTAAATGCTTCTGCACGAAAAATAACCAACAGTGTGAAGAGACAACCTGCAGAATGGGAGAAAATCTTTGCCAGCGACTTATATGATAGTACTAATACTAGAATACATAAGGAAGTAAACAATCAAAAACCACATACTCCAACCAATAAAAGAACAAGCAAGAACAGACATGTCTCAAAAGAAGTACTAGTGGCCGGAAAGTATGAGAAAACATCTCTGACCATTGGGGAAATAAAAAGTAAATCGACATTGACAACCCGTGTCACCCCAGGCAGAATGGCTATCGGATTACAACAACCAATGAAGGCTATGGAAGAACGGCCCTTGTACACAGCTGGTGGGAATGTAAATTAGGACAGCCACCACGGGGACCAGCACGGAGGGGCCTCAAGAAACCTCAGATACATCCCATAGGACCCAGTTATAAAGCTCTTCTTCTGTACCTGGAGGGAGTCCAGCCAGCCCACTGGATAGACACAGTCATGTTCATTCCAGCACAATTCACAGCCACACGACATGGAAACCACTTAGGTACCCAGTACTGGGTCAATGCAAAGGAAACTAGGATATATGTGCACAGTAGAGTATATTCAACCAGAAAGAGCAGAATTCTGTAATTTGAAAATTGGAGATCATGATTTTAGGCAAAATAGGCCAGATGCATATAGTCAAGCATCTTGTGTTTTCCCTATAATTTGTAACTTTAAAAAATAGCATGAAAGTAGAAGAGCTACTGGGATGGTATTGTTAAAGAGGAAGAAGGAAGGGCGTGTGCAGGAATGGGGTAGCAGGGATGAGTATTATCAAAGTGCATCCCAGGCATACATGAAAACAGTACATTGAAGGCCAACATTTTATGGAATTAATAAGCACTAACAAACATTTTAAAATAGTTTTCCATATATCCTCAAATCTGAGAATGAAGGGAGGAGAGAGGAAGAGGAGGAGGAAGGGCAGAGAAAAAGAGGTAGAGGGAGGGAGCAGGAAAGCTCTAGGGATGGCGGTTAGCCAGACTCTGCATCCATACCAGTCAGAGATTAGTATTTACAGTGTAAGGAATCAAAATATTTAAAAATGATCAAAACTCATTCTACTTTTGAGTTGAGAGACAAAGAGGAAGAAGAAAGGTAAAATCGTGGCTCCTAATTTTGCCGTTGGATCCTCACACAAGTGGCTTTTGGTTCACCGTCTTCACGGAACTCGTGGTAACACTATTCTTGTTTATTAACATTAATCTCAACAAAAACCCGAAGGTTTATACTCGACTGACTCCACAGCTTCCTTGGAAGATGATATCTCCTGACACTTGTGACAATAAACACTAGAGTCCCCCTCCTAAGAGCAAGGGACAGCCTCGGTGGTGCCATACCCCATGTTGTAGCACACTGGACAGGAGGTCCTGGCAAGAGTCCACCTCTACAAGCAAAGACACAGAGCACCTCCTGGTACATGCGGTCCCCAAGGCTCCCTGGGGAGCACCTCCGAGCCGGTTTCCGGCAGGGAGAGGGAGTCCTCCCCTTCAACGCAGTGAACCAACCTGGTCACAGGAGAGGCTTCCATTCCTAGTACCCAAGGCATCGCAGTCGCAGGGTCTGCAGACATCCACGGCTGAGGGGTCAGCACCAACTTGTCGGAAAAAGTGCTCCTTGCACAGCTCACAGTGCCTTCCTGCATTGGGGAAAGGTTGTGCGTTAAGGTTTGCAAGTCATTAAAATCAGTGGCATAACTCAAAATTAAAGACTATATTTCTCCAAGGGAATTCCGTAATTTTGGGATGGCCATTTTAAGGCACCTTTCGTCTCTACCTGCCAATTTAGTGATCCAGAGCATATGAAACAATGAACCTGTTACAAACTGTGCTCTACTTCATTACACTCCCATCTGCTGTGTTACAGCATGCCACCAAATGCTACGCTTTGCAGGGGCCCATCCATTTTAAAAATACATCTTAACTTAAAACTTTATTTCTAGGGCCAACTTGTTCACATAAATCAAACACCAGAAATTTCTACACACGTTGTAAATGATACAAAGTTTGAACCAAACAAGTTGGTAGTATTAGAAATATTCCAAAAGTAAATCTTATATTATTGGAGAGTGTTCTAGCACAATGAATTATTATATAACTAATATGATTAAAGGCAAGTGCTGGGGGCTGAGAATTTAGCTCAGTGTCCAGCGCCGGCCTCATAAATGCAAAGTCCTGAGTTCAATCACTGGTCCCACAAAACAAAGAAAGCACACATGAGTCTGTTAGGAGGCATTATTTTATTTCAATTATCAAAACAAATCTATTATTTCAAATATACCAGGTAATTTTCATATTAAATATTAAGACAGCCTGACTTGTTAGACATGTCAGGGAATTCCTATTGGTCCAAGATACTAATTGGCATTTCCCTTTACTGTCTGATACAAGAAAAAAATCCACAGTTAGGAATTTCTAAAGCAAATGTGAGGAGCATACAAGACTACTGATACGAGATGGAATAAAGTTCGCAGCTACCAATTTTCCCTACAAACATTATGCTTTCAGCTTATATTGACCCAATATACTACCAACTTCCTCCAATACCTATACTATTAAACTTAAAAAATAAACATCTACGGAACCTTCAAAAACTATTTTAAACATAAGGTTTATATGGTTGTGCAGAAAGTTCACAAGAAATGTGTAAACATGAGACCTATGAAGATATGGTCAGATTTCACTAATCAATATATAGAAATTAACTGAGACTTTTTGACAAAACAGGCTTTCAGCATCCAGTGAAAACAGTAGAAATTGTCTCCCTTAATAATTCTTTAACTCTTCAGCTTCTCAGCCAAGTATATGATACTTTCTTATCCTCAGCCGATGGTTGTTCTGAAGGCCTTTAAATCCATATTTTGTCCTCGTTCACAACTGTCTTTTAGCAATTTTAGTGTATCGTGAAAGTTACTTGAGCAACATTGTGTCTTGAGCAATGAATATTGCTAACACTGAATAAAACTTGTTAATGCAAATGCTATGTTAAAACCAAAGAGTTTTGTGGAAGGGAAATTATACGAATGGAAATAAAATAGTATTATTTACGGGGAAAAGACTACAGAAACAATCATTTAATTAAAATTTACATGGAGCTCTATTTGTAAAATACTTCCATTCACCGAGTTTGTCCTAATGGCGCTTGCCTCGGTCTGCTGGGTAAGATGGGCCTTAATGGAACCACACTAGGAAGACAGACCGGCCACAGGCTGCGGGAGTCAGAAGGTCCACTGAAGTGCAAGGCGATCTGGACCTTTCCAGAGGCTCTAGGGAAGGCCTTCCTAGTGTGGTAGAATGAGGGCCCCAAGGAGTTCCGTCCTGTTGCTTGTAAACGCACGGAGGATGTGTCCAACCAGCACCAGGCATTTTCTGCAACTCGAGCCTTCTGTGCCTTCACACAGAATGCTAATGCCCCTTCCTCACCCTCTGTTGACAAATAGCTCTCAAGCCGCCATCTTAAATATCGCTTGGATATTCTTATTTAAAAGTAACTCAACATTATTCTTTCCTGGATGATTGTAGCAAACTCATTTTCCCAAACTCTCCTTGACTTTCCCCAATCCATTCTTCAAACCAGAACCAAATGAATCTTAAAACACAAAAACCATTACGTCCCTTCAATACCTAAAACCAGTCCATGTCATCTCACTAACGTCAGAGCTACAGTCAAGCTTTTTTCTCCAGAACTGGGACTGAGCCCAGGGCTTTCACTCTACACTAAGCTTTATCTCCAGCTTTTACGATTTTATTTTTGACACAGTCTCATTACTTCTCCCGATTGGGCTCAGAGTCGTAGACCCTCCGGTTCCAGCCTTCCGGGACTGTGGGGATTATAGCCACAAACGCCGAGCTCTTTACCACCAGCCCCAGGGCTTTCCTGGGCTGCCCTCCCTTCCATCCTGGCTTCTGTTCTCACCCTCGGCCAATTTTCCTTCCACCAACTGAATCACCTTTCCTCTTCCTCCTACCTCCACTGCTCACTTTTCCTTTCTGGAAATGTTATTTCACCACCACCCTGGATGATGTCTGCTGTGCTGCTTCCTGGCCCTTCTCAGCTTCAGAATCGTCCCTGGGACATCCGCCTGCCCCGCTGTCCAGTGATCAGAGACCAGAACATCCATCCTCTTATCCTTCTGCTCTGCACACTGAGCCACGCAGGGCCTCGTAATCTCCTAAGAACTCCGGCTTACTTCAGGGCAGCTCTTCCAGATTCATCATACTCAAGTCATCGAATCTCCACATTCAGGTGTCAGTTTCTGCTTCTAACATACTGCCCCTTCAGAAAACAATACTTTTAAGTACTAGTCCAAATGCTCTGCAGTTTCAGAACCAGACTTTATCATTTCTGCCTTCAAGCAGTGCTTTAAGAAAGCATTCCCAGACTACCAGCATCCATGCCAAACATACATGAAACACGAATACCTCCATGTGGGGAAGCAGACGTAAGGGGACAAGGAGAGCCTCATGTTAAGCACACATACACATGTACACACATATACACACACATACATCACGGTCACTCGCACTAAGTACTGTGGTTTGGTCAGGCAGCGTGAGCCCTTTAGAAGAAATCTCCGGCACAGGTAGAGCTGAGAACTAAAGTGCTATTTCTAAAAACTGTGTAAGGACTTATAATCAGGAAGACAGCGACAGTGCCGGTCCCAAGAGCGCAGTGTGAGCACACTTAGGAAGAGGGTGGGGTTACCGGAGGGACCCGCGCGAGCCCGAGGCAGCCAGCTGTCCACCCGCCCTACCTGCCGTGTTGTGCCCGCACGTGTCGCATACTCCTCCGCCCCCTCGGCCGTGCTCCAGCGGAAAAGGGTCCAGAGAGGCGTCGTAGTGGCAGCTGGCCGCGTGGCTGTGGCACTGGCAGCGTTTACAGGGGGAAGCGTGCACGTGGTCCCCTCTGCGGAAGGGTTTGTCGTTGTACAGAGGCAAGCACCGGTCACACTACAGCAACGAAGCAAGTGACATCAGGACAAAGAGAAAGCTGTGGCTTTTGAAAACGTGTAAAACACTTAGTCTACTAGATATAAAGTTAATATCCACGAGTTAATGGCCAATGTTCCTTTTAATTATGAAATAAGTTCTCTCCATCAGGGGAAGAGCATTTCACAGGCATAAAGTGTGATTGTTCTATGACCTTCAAAACCTTCTTGAGATGCTGAAAACTCCCTACACTCGGGTATAGGAGCAAAGGAAATGAGAAGCAGCAAAGTATTAATTTACCACTCTCTACTTTACGACACCGCCAACTTGGAGAGTGGGAATGTTTTTGTTTCTTTGGATAAGTGTGTTCAACTTGAAGGTCACTCCCAGGATTTTCTTTACAGGGCTTTTGTGTTTGTGTACCGGTTCTCTTTCATGGAGAGTTCGTGTGTGCAAAATGTCACGTGTCACTTGACAGTAGGAAACACAAGTACCCACTTCCCTACCTAGGAATAAACAATGGGGATGTGCAGTGACCAATCACGAGTGGATTTTCAAAGACGATACCTTCCGGAATGACAGGCACCTGTAACTCACATGATAATTGGTGGGTTTAAGAGCTGGTAATTAAGCTTGTTTATGTAATACAAGGTCAATGGGAAATGAAAAATAAATACTTCTGATGATTTGACTATCAACAAGTCAAAATATTCACCTAAGGCAGTTTCCTCTAAAATGTATACATGTATATATTTCTTTTCAAAATTGAGAATGTGAGGTAGCCCATCTTAATATATAGCCTTGTATTAAATAACATATATTTCACTTATATTTTTCATAAAAGTTATTCAACCATTGTGTGATTATGATGACACATTTAGGTTTTCCATAATTTTTCTTGGAGAGCAGTTATGTATCTAAGTACTTCATTTGGAAAATTATGACACAAAATCACATTATTAAAGAATATAAAAATTTTTAAGGATTCTTCTTACATGTGGCCAAATTCTTTCTTTAAAAAAATCAACACAATTCCTACCAGCAATATCTAAACATGTATATTGCCTACTGTTCATCTCTTACTTAAAACTATGATTGCAATCCTCTCTCTGCACTACTTTGACTTTAGAAAAAGTATTAATCATGATTATATATGGATTTGGTTATAAGTAAAGCCAAACCCATTTCTTCACCTATTTCCACCTTATATATAATCATTTCTTGAAATTTTGTTCATTTTATCATTCACATACTCACTGTAATTATTTTTTTAATCTTTATTGGTACATTACATATATGCATCATGATTGCACTCCATAATGGGGATTTGTATCAGTATAAGAAACAACTTAAATGAGAATTAAGTTGTGTCTCACTGTAATTATTGATTTTAAAGATATAAAAATTTTCCCTAAACTTGTAGAACAAGGAATTTTGATCCTGAATTTTCAGTGTGGTATTTTTATTTACTGCACAGAATTTTCTGTATAAGAGTTAATTCTTGTGGTATAATGGTGATGGACGCATATTTGTCTTTTTTCTGCCTTTATTGGAAATATTTTTAATCCTACATTTAAAATAATGTTTATTATTGATTTCAGGTAGATGATCTTTATTATTTTAAAGGGGAAATATCTACTGTAAAACAATCAAGATGCATTTATTTGAAAAATACATTTTAAATATTACTGACTGTTCTGATTTCACTGTTGGACTTGCTGAGCTGACAAACCACATATTGGGTTAATAGATTAACTGAAATCTATGTTTTCATTCTTAGGATAAACTCAACACCTTTAATAGTAAGCAGGGTCAGGCAAAAATGTATTTAGTTTTGCATTTATACTCTTAAGTGTGACCGCTGCATGATTTCATTATGATTTATCAAAATAAGTTTTAAATTGCTAATAAGTAATCAATATGTACTCATATACACGTCTACTTTATACAAAAGTGGTTGACTTTAGTACTTAGATATTTGTATACATATCAACTAACTTCAAGAAATAAAGTAAATTTTAGTATCTGAAAGACCAGAAAATTCTCTTCGCACCCATACAAACCTATTACATTTTTACAAATTTTATTTCATGTAAAGTATAATCAATTCAAGAAAAGATTAATTTCTGAAGCTTATTTTTCTCACCTTTGTTTTGCTGTGAAATACCTAATGTACCCAGTGTGTGCAAGAGCTCGTGTGTAACTGTCAATTGGGAGAATCCGGCAGTGTACCTCTGTCTCTATAAATGGTCTTTTGCTTTCCTTTTTACAATGTGCAAAACTATTTTGATATTGAGACAAGAAAGGTCTGTTTATATTCTTCAATAAATATTGAATAATTTAGAATAGTTTGATATATTTCATGGCCATTATTGGAACAAGCCATAGTCAAAAGCCTTTTTTGCCAGTATTTACTTCTCTTAACTGGTTCATAGTTGAACAATTTCTCCTGTTAATATTTTTCAAGAGAGAAAGAAAAAACAAGAATTTCCAGTGTGTTAATGTTAAATAATATTCCAAAAATGTTAGCAAGAAAAAAGAAGCAAGTTTTTCCTCTTAGCTGTGGAGAAAAATGAGAAAAGAGACTATAAATAACATAAATATAAGGTCAGAATTTTCACACTGGGCAGTGCTGCATTATAATATTTGGCAAAGAATGTGTGCACTCCTATGTTTTTTCATTTTAAAATGTGCCTAGAGCCATGGGAATTCTTTCTCCCCAGTGCCATTTTAGCCCTTTGGGACAACCACCCCTTTTCCCTCTGTTAACACCTTGACCCTGCTCCTTTCCCTTGCACTGAACTGCCTGTTTACTTACATTTCTCTCCTAGAAAATGTAAGTTATACTCCCAGTGTCACCCATACAACAAGACATTAGAGACAACAACTAACTGTAGACTCAAAATTCACATCTAATTATATTACTAGATATCTAGAAAAGCTTGTTTTTTAAAGAATTTAAACAAGACACAGGATGGACAAAATTCATACACATTTATAGTCTTTATAATTGCCTATAATAATATGATTTGTAGTAAGCCACTCAGCAATAAAAGCAAACTCATTTCACAAAAATAAGTATTAGAATATTGTCAACTATAAGACTTGGGCCAAAAAAAATTTTGAGTAAGTGAACAGACCTCTTTAATCTTTCCCTGTAAAGCAATAATCATGTAAATCAAATTTATTTCAGAGAATCAAAAGTAAGAGTTAGCATCAGGCTAGAAGTCGGACAGCATAACTCAGCCCCTGGTGCTAATGTTACACTAACTATGAAACACTCTCTGTGGAAAGCCACATGAAACGCACTGTTTCCAGTGCTGGGCTCTATAGGAAGCATTTCAGATGAGTTATTTCCCATCAGCTGCGGTATTTGTAAACAATAGAACTTTACTCAGCCGTGGAAACAATGAAATCCTATCATACGTAGCAACGTGGATGGAGCAAGTAGAGATTAAGTGAAATACGTCAGGCTGAGGAAGACAGAGGCGTGTTCTGAGCTGCGTGCTTTGATGGCTAATCCTGACAGTCAAATGGATTGAGAAACACTTAGAAATCAGGGAGACACCTCAATGTGCCTGTGAGGATGTGTCCCCAGATGACTGGCATGGTGGATAGCAAACTGAGGGCAGGGCTGACCCCTGCATTTAGGCAGCACCATACAACAGGGCCAGGCCCAGAAAGAGAGGATGCTGGAGGTGGAGGAAGCCCCAGAGCAGGCCGTCCGCCTCTTCTGTCTTTGCCTCTTGACCGCCATAAGGTGAGCAAGTTTCTTAGGCATCTTTCCACAGTGGCATTTTGCTTCACCGCAGGCCTGAACGTGAGTCCGCTGTCCTTGGACCAACCTAACCCTCCCTTCTCTGTGAGCTGTTCCTCTCAGGGATTTTATCACAACAGAAAGATGACTAACATATGTGAAGGCTGGGATGTCACAAAAACACAGAATACAGCGCTGGTAGGCAAAGAATTGGGAGGAGGGAAACGCAAGGACATGTGGACATTGGCGTGTGACAGGAAGGCTCTAATGTTCTGTAACACACAAGGTCCCTACGGCCTGCCACAATCAATCCTGTGATTCACATACAAAACAGACAATATTTTAAATGTCCCCCTAACGATAAAAATCAGTTCTCTCACCATAATCACTATACATTGTATATTTGCATTAAAATATCACACTATGCTCCATAAGTATGTACACTTACTAGGTATTTAATAAAACTTTTAAATAAAAAAATATTTCATTGAGTCCCGTAGGCCTTAGGTCCCATCATGTCCCACATCTTATCTCTGTGTCTTGATTTGCTAGCCTGCATTCTTGTACAGTTGCCTACACTTTGTATGCCTCACTTTGCTCATCCAGTGACTTGGAGAAATAGTATCAGTCCATGCAGTTGTTGTGGAAACCAAGCACTTATCTGAGTGTGCACCACGTGGGTGATCATCACTGACTGGAGTCCAGTTATTTCTGCATGAAGAACTGAGTGTGAAAGAAGTTAGGTAACATGAACCATGTTCTTAGTCTAATCTCGGTTTCTTCATCTCTAGAAGGAAGGTGACACACTATCTTCCTTGTAAGATAATGGTTCGAAATCCTCTTCTGATAAGCAAAATATATAAATAATGCCTCCAAGCAAAGCTGGGTAGACCTTTCGCATCACTCTCAAGTTGTGAGGAGGGTGAGGAATGACGAAGAGAAATCCTCTGGCACCAGTGACCTCAAGACCAGCAGAAACAACAGTGCAGACTGTCCTTCTGCAGCGCATCCCCGCCCGCAGCCACTGACAGGAGATCGTGTGACTCTAGACACACTCGTCCATGATCTGCTCTAGAGGGAGTGACCCACAGAGTGGAACAGGAAGTCACTTACCAACAAGATTTGCTCCACGTTAACTTTATCATCTATAGGTTCAACTATAGAGCAGGCTTGTCCATACCGACTACCTAAGGAGCCCTCGGGTTCCATGAGGGTAGAACATGGTGGCCTCCAGGAACCCTAAGTGTGGAGGAGATGTGTCCAATGGGAGCCTCATGAAAGTGCACTTTCTGACTGTGGATTTTGAAGAGAGCAATGAGCTCATTAAATTCTCCTACCCGGGTCCATTAGCCATGCACTTCTCATTTCCAATATTTTAAAAACTCTATTCTATTGTAAAACTTTGGCAAAATATAAAATGTTACCACCTCTAATGGCCTGTGCCTGCTTGAAATCAATTGATATTTTTTGCTTTACTTTAAAATATTATAATTGAAGAATCTAATCTCTGGATGATGAAGATTTTATTTTTCAGGCTGTGTTTTCTGGGATCGAAGTGTGTAGAGGAGAGGAGGACGGAAGCCGCAGGCCTGTCACGCTGGTTACAGATGCAGTTCATCTTCGAGAGAGCAACTGCCGGCTGTCTGCCTGCGTTACCACCTGCACGAGGCGGTGGATCCAGTCCAGCAAAAGCAGGATTGTGATCCTGATCTCTTTGTGAAAACAGTAATTTTACTTTTGGATTAGAGTTTTAAACATTCTCATGTGAGATATTATTCTTTACAAGCTTCTAACAGAATGGCTTCTCTAAATAAGACTAATGTAAAGGTAAATACTATATACACAAATTACCTCACTCCAACACCACTACTGTAGCCTCCTTAATATTTAAAATAAAAAAGGATGCTGCCACTAACTCAGTGAGGTGGATTTGGTCCTACCAGCTGCTTGCTGTTGAGAATAGATGACCTCCCTTTGGTGAAGAATTGAAAACCCTTGACCTATGGGTGTCACGTTATGCTTTCCTGAAGAAAAAACCAAAGTTGTGACTTGACAACTCTCAGGCTGAGTATTTTAAATTGTAATACCACAGGGTGTGGGGGAAGCTAATGGCAAGGTGTCTCTTGGCGGTGCCAGGACTTGTGAAAGGGCCACTGCACACGTTTATCAGTTTCAACTGGGAGCAAGTTGCGCAGGTTCCACTGGACCCCAACTTCCACGAGAGCTCAGGAAAGTCACCTTTCCAGCTGTGCCAGAGAACTTTTACAAGGTGCTGTAAAGAAGAGGAAACAAGTGCCCCCAAATAAGGGAAATTTTTTAAAAAGTCATACAGGGGTAACTTTAAAATCTCACTGCAGTAATAATAGACACATTACCATTAATACCCCTCAGAGCACTCCTTATGGCGAGAACATCCCTATTTAACATCTTACCACTTCTTAAAGCAGTGCTTGGAATGCTCTTTCTGGGAGCGTCTCCATCAGGTACAGGCAGAACTCCGGTGAATACCGCAGCCAAGTGCCAGCCAGTGGAAAGCCAGGGCTGTGGGACACAATGCCACGTCTCTGTCCACTGGATCTGGCACTGTGTCACTTCTGACTCTCCCAAAGTCAAAAACCCCTGAAAGCTCAACATTTTGAATCGATTCAGGACACAGAGGCGGCTCTGACAGTGCAACTGACAGCACAAAAGAGAACCCCAGAGCTGCAGCAGAAAGGGGCAGCGGGAGCAAGCTAAGCGTAGTCAAAGTGTGGGGAAGTATTTGGGGATGATTAATGGCTACGTGATTTAAATTTTTAAAAATTTAAATATTCACCACATTGTTCAATCACACTGCAAATATCTTTAAAGAAACACAGTGAAAATTTCTGCAAAATAAATATAGTTTAAAAAATCATAATACAGTTTGAATTTTGAAGCCAACCTACAATAACATCAAGCATATAATTCTGGTAGATTCATCTGTGATTACTGAGATAGACTTTAAGGAGATAATAACAGATGAATGAGTTTGATTTATTTACAGCAAGAGTAACACAGGTCTAAAAATATATCAACTAAGAGTATTTTCCAAGCTTCTCTAAGCTTGCTACAGTTACACATGACTGCTACATTTTATAACCTTTTCTCCAAAGTGCATATTTATTACTAATATTTTAATTGATGACATAAAACACAGCTACATGGAGGCTTTCAATAAAATCATGTATCATTTGCATGTAACATTTCACTGAGCTAAGAAAAATTTTTAGTTTTAAATAAATAGGGAAAAGCTATAAAAAATTATTCTCCTTTCAAGTAAAACGTAGATTGAATCAATTACTAGTACAAAGATCGTCAGTTTTAAAACATGTAAATTTTTCAAAGCAATGAGATTAATAAATAGAAACAAAGGTTTTTGACCAGCAACTGCCTTCATTCCTGATCTAAAATCTGATTGGGTACATAGATAACCGGATGCCTCTTGGACACCAGTCTTGGCCTTTGACCCTAAGGGTCACTGTCCTGCTACTGTTTTGCTTTGTTTCCAGAAGCAGATAACAGAGAAGAAACTTCCTTTTGCCTTTGCTAATAAAGATTCATAAAACTACTAAACTTTGGTCTCATACTTGTGTTTCTTCATGGCTCATTTCTGATGATACAAGAACTATAACAAAATGGAAGAAACAATAATTGGTAAATGCATTATGAAGACATTTTGGAATTTTCATCCATCTTTTGAATCAATGATTTTAGTGTTTCATTCAAAATGTAGAAATATATATATATATTATATATTTATATATATAAAATGTTTATGACATATAATATATAAAACATATAACATAAAATATATATGTATGTTTATAACATATACCTATGTATTATTTTATGCAGCTGTTGACTGGTTTTCCCAGTCTCCAATTGATCATCCATCACTCTTAATTATGTGTTAGTTTCTTCTGTAATAACTGGATTTCCTTGATATGTTATAAAATTATAAAACTGAATAATGACCATATCACAGGGAGACCCTTCTTCACTGATTTAACTGCTTTCATTTTGGTCATTTCTTAGTAACAATCAACTCCCCTAAGCTGCAGCCAAAAACTTTGACAAATTCGCATAGGGAAATCATTAAATAACCAGTGAATCTAGAAGACACTGATGCGATTTCATTAACTAATATTCTAATAATATACAGTAACATTTCACTCTTCTGGATCATTAAAGTGTTCTTTTGTCACTAGGAGAAACTAGCCAAGACAACATCCCCCAAAGATAATCCATTAGACCCTAAGCTTTCTCATCAGATCTACTGCCATGGATCTCAGTGTTGATGACTTATTTTTTGGCATCGTGTCTTCAAATGTACAGAGAAAGCACAAACACACAAGGGAAAATATAGAATAATTTAAGTAGAAGCTACTCATCTATTCAATCACATACTCAAAAATCACACATATTTTTCTACATCTTCGCAAAAAGAGGGAAAAAAACTGTCCTCTTGTTCATACAGACAATAGGTCCACAGCAAAGTTAGGAGCTAGAGGAGGAGGAATTCCTGCCAACGCACCCAGGAGAACCCTCCATTTTACAGCTGAGAAAGTGAGGAACAGAAACTTATTAACCCAACAAGGTCGCCTCTCTGCAATGTAAGCCTCGGTGTAGACGTGCTCAAGGACAGTGGCGTTTGTTATTTTAAGCCGCCAGAAGCACAGGCTCGTCCGAGGCCCTTCACTCATGCATCCGGAGTCTCTGCTCTGCTCGGGCGCCCGCACTCTTCTCCGGCCCGGGCTGCCAAGCTGCTCCGTTGGAGAGAGGGACTGCGAACAATCGGGATACCTCAGCCCTTTCGGGATTTCTGCTCAGTCTAAAGTTGACCGCGGAACCCTGGAAACCCTGGGATGGAAACTCTCTACTCCAGGCCAGAAAATGCACACGTGCCTGCAGCCCTGCCCGTGTGAGCAATGGGGGTACTGCGCAGACGTGAGAAATGTGAAGCCGTCCCTGCTTGGAGGTCAGCACAGTGCCAATTACTGAACTAAAAGAGGTAATTTGTTAAATTATTCCCAAGTGGCCTCAATGAATCGGGGACTCCCCGCACATCTAGAAATTTCTTCCCTGCTCGTCAGTAGAAAGCAGCCGAACATGCTGGAAATTATAGGAGCGAAGTATCTAATAACACTAATGCTCCTCAGGCTCCATTCACGGTCTCTCCTTTCCTTTGGCTGGAGCAGTGCAATTGTAATTCAAATAATGCAGTTTCAGTGTAATTTCTTCTGTCTGCAAGGTACAGCGATCATCGTTATAAAACAAAAACTCTACTGCATTCATGTAACTTTTTTTCAACAGACATTTCCCAGGTAGTTCTAATGTACTAGCAGTAAATGTAAAATAAGGTAAACATGTTAATTCACCATCAGTGATACATTTTGTTGGGGGAAGAGATAGATCAAGCTCCTAGTTACACAAAAGTGGTTCAGGGTTTTGCCCATGGTAGGAGAAATTTCTATCTACCTACCCATCTACCTCCACATACTGATATAAGAGAAAGAAATTAGATGCAGAAAGATAAATGCTACATATGGATGTTTTCAGAAGCTGATTGGGACATATAATCATGATTATTAGCATCTGGAAAGATAAGCAGAAAGGAGGTAGTGGAGCCTGGGTAGAGGAGTAAGTGCTCAGCAGGTGGGTGACACAGGCCACACAAGATCCAGAGTTTATGAATAGCTACAAGAGTCCAAAGGCTGCAGACTCAAAATAGGATAAAGAGATGGAAAGCTTAATGACTCCAGTTGGGCAGTGTGTATTGTATACATATATTGATATGCCACACTGTAATCTGTGAATGCATACAATTATTTTATGTGACTCAAATACTAAAAATGTTCAAGGAGAGAGAAATGTGGAAATTAACTTTTGTGATTTGATTATTAAAAACCAGGTACATGGGTTGAATTATCAAATGTTACCGTATATATTTCTATAATTAAACAAAGACAAAACAAATACACAAGATGACTGTATTAGTGAATGACTTAGTAGATTGCATCTATGAGTTGGTGGGACTGTGTCTTTTTAAATTTACTTAACAGATATATAAAAATAAAATTCCTACACATTAGTGGGGTTCCAAGTGACGTTTTGATTCATATATGCATCGTATAATGTTTCAATCAGGCCAATCATGTTCATCTCAGTATTCACTCAATTATGGTGAAAATAATCAGAATCCTTTCATCTAAGATTGTATCTTATTATGAATAGCATTTAATTAAATAATAACAATAAAGATTCAAAGGTAAATGCAATAAACTTTACCTATTTTTAACTTAGGGATTTGCATGTAATTTCATTTAGCAAACCCAAAAGAGCTCACCACTCCTTGCCAATGAGAAGATAAAAATGATATACTTAGGCTTCAGTGAAATTTTTTGTCAGTAACTATATTCCTTGTGGATAGCAATTCTTACAAAATGTCCACAGATACAGTGTAATTACCTGTTGTCTATATACTGAATCTATAGTATAAACTAAATAACTACAATAGTGATCAGAGGGTCCAAGAGTTATATGCATCACCCATGTGACATTTCAACTAGGAATACATAGTAGCTATTTTTAGAAACTTTCTCATTCAAACCACGGCTCATCTGTAAAATCAGCCAGTTCAACTTATTTTAATACATAAAGCAAAATTTGCAATTGGAAAGTAGTAGGATTATTTGATTTCTCCTTCAATCTCCACATTGTTGATGGGTGAGTATAAGTGGTGGGCTTTGTACTTTTAAGCATGGATTCATGATTCTATGCCTTGTGCATATAAACCTGTCTGTGTCTACCTGTTGAAGGAAAAGGAACCATTTACAGAGAGGACACCGAGTCGTATTTGTTAATGTGGAATACTGTGCGTTTACAGTGTGCAATTTCTCCTTGGCCAGGTTGCCCTGGCGAGAAGGATTGTTCTGAGCTCGAAACAGAAAAGACTCGTCTGGCCAACAAGCCCCCCTAAAGAATCCAAAAGGACGTTAACATACATTTAAGTTTGCGCTAGCGCCTAGGCTCAAACTACAACAGCCTCGCCTTCGACAGTCCATGATGTACGTCAGGACAGCAATCACGCTGTGTTGTGTTAGCAAAACCACCTCATGACAGAATTTGAGGAGGAGCAATAGCTCCACTGCACTGACCTGCTCTTCATGTGCAGCATGGAGAGGAAGGAGAGATTGCACACATGTGGGTTCACATATTAGGAAGTATAGTGATCTGTCCTTTGATTTTTAACACATTCTAAGTGTAGTCAGCTGACATGAAAGGCATTGTACTTGCCATTTGGATTAAAAGCC
Organism: Petromus typicus; assembly: GCA_004026965.1. Lineage (NCBI taxonomy): Eukaryota > Metazoa > Chordata > Mammalia > Rodentia > Petromuridae > Petromus > Petromus typicus. The sequence continues at coordinate 29,756 of PVIR01009229.1, read as the reverse complement.
ATTTTTCATTGGAAATGTTTTCCTCATATTGGACTAGAGTACAATGAGTAAATAAAAATCTTTCATTATAATGGCTGAATTCAATTTTGCTTTAGACTTTAAAATATCGATGATACTTAAATTATTCATTAATTACTAATTATCAGCTGGAATCATTTGTTTACACTATAGTCAGCTCTACTCATAATAATTAGAGTCTGCTGAGGAATATTTTTTGAATTTTACAAATGAAAGTCCTTCAATATTTTCAAATACGTACATCTATAATCAAGACAGAACAGCTGTTTTCTAGCATAATATCCTACAACAAAAGGCACTTAATAAATATTTGTTGACTGAATAGCCACCAAATGATCAGTCTTCACAGAAAACTGCAAGTATATACAGAAACCATGAATCTACTCCATACTGAACAATACAACAAAATCAGTCTACTCTGTCTTTTGCAGTAATATAAATACATATCATTCATAAAATATCCCTTAAAGGATAGTAAATCATGTTGTTATATCTTATGAATATTGCAACATTTGAGATAAATGCATTTACACTTAATATAAAATAATTCAACTGTATTCTTTTTTTTTTTAAGGTTTTTAGAGACAGGGTCTCGCTTTGTGGTTCAGGCTGGCCCTGAGCTCAGCCTCAAACTCACATCACAATCCTCCTGCCTCTGACTCCCGAGTGCTGGGATTACAGGCGTGAGCCACCACGCCTGGCACTGTGGTATGTGGTACTGGTTGCTGCTGGGGGTGGGTCTCCACGCCCAGTATTGTTATGTGGTTACCGGGGAATCGAACCCGGGCCCTTGCGCTTGCAAGACAGGTGCCGGAACCACTGAGCTAACTCTCCGGCCCTCAACTGTATTCTTTAAAAAAGGAGATTAGCACGCAAGTCCTCCGACCATCACCATTTGAACTTAACATTCACACTCAAGTACTTCTTTCTATTTATACTTTGTACTTATGTATTGCTTTGTAACACGGTGTTGCTTTGCATGTTTTTACTCAAACTCTAAATAGTATAAAGAGTAAAATAAAAGACAGATGATAAGAGACAGGAAGATAGACCTGTGGAGATGAGGAGGGGATTCACAGATGGAAAGAGACAAAGGCAAAGAAGTCAAATGGGTCAAGATGAGATGTCTTGATGGAGCTAATTTCCATTGTGGGTGCATTTACGTAGTAGGTATTGCAAACACAGACCAGTATAAATGGGGGTTACAGAAACAAGCAAATACATGAATGCTGTGCACAACGGTGTGTGCGCTGACAGTCAGGCGAGCCTGGTCCTTCCCGGGACAGCTTTTATTTGGTACCTATTGCGGCGCCTACTGCTTTCCAACAGTGGCAAAGAGGCTGGTGTGGGGGCAACATGTTTCTGTCGGTGCTGAGCCAGGCCCCTGGTGCCAGCACCCAGAATGTTCAGTCATTAACCATCTTCATCCTGAGGGGAAATTAAACATCGCCTCATAATTGTAATGACTTTACCGACAACCTGTACAGTCGCCAAGCTCTCACATGTAACTTCACCATGTGGGTCCGCACGCCAGCTGCTTTTGTGGTGGCCTGTTCATCTCCGTTTGTCTTCTTTTCAATAAGTATGCTTGGTTTAAAAGTAACTTTGTCAACTGCATGTGCTGTGTTGCGAATATTGGTTATTAGTCTATAGTGTAGCTCTTTTCTTGTTGGTTTAAGAACAGCTTTTGGTTATTAGAATGTCCTTCCTCCCTTCCAATTCCTTCCTTCAGCGAGCACTGACATCTTCATGCCACGTCCTCCTGCCTCCTCCCTTCCTTCTTTCTTTCCTGTCTCCTCTCCTGCCTTCTCCCCCCTCATCACCCAGAGATGATGTCTCACTGGTAACTCAGCCTGCCTCGGCCTCCGGAGTAGCTCAGATAACAGGTATGAGTCCCCAGACCCAACCAGAAGTCTCAAATTTGAAAGTAGCCACATACACCAATTTTTACCTTTATAGTTCATACTTTATACATCCAAAAGTGACAAAGACATCTTATATTTCCTGTGGATACTGTGTTTTACCATTTACATTTAATATTACTTAAAATTAATTTTTGCTAATGGTGTAAGTTTTTCTGTGAAAAACTTTTCCTGAAACTATTGTTAGGCAGACTACTGCTTCCCTCACAGATTTAAAATACTCCTTCAGGATATTAATGATTTATTTACTCAGCTTTTGGACCAATGTGTTACTATCTTAGTTACTGTGCCTTTAAAATAACATTTGATGTCAGGTAGGATGACAGTCTGCTTATAATGATCTTCAAATTTATATGTTACTTTTGCTCTTCTGTGTATCATTATATTAGAATAAGTTTGCAGAGTTACAGAAAAAACTATTGACATTTTGATTAGAATTGAAATAAACTTACATTGTGTTTTGGGAGAACTAGTATCTTTATGATATTCTCTTTTAAATATTTTCAGTACCATCTGCCCCACATATACGGTGCATTTTCCATTACAGGCAGGTCTTTTAAAATTTATCTTCTGCTGATTATATTGGCATATCAGCGGCAGCTGAATTCCGCACACATATGCTATATCCAGCCACTCCATCAATCTCACTGATATTTAATAATCTGTGTATTTTCTTCTCGCATTTTCAGATTTGGTCATCTTACAGTCTGATATTAACAGTTCATCTTCTTTCTCTGCAATTCTTTAGAGCTTTCCATTCTTTTCTTCTCATTTTGAGCTGGCTAGGACCTCCAGTCTGATACTAGTTACAGGAGTGTGTTATGGCCTATTTTGAAAATAGCGCGTCACCGTGATACGCTCTGTTGTCCTAGGAGTGTATGGCGATGGTCCTCAAGGGGCTAAGGATATGTTCAAAGTGCACTGAAAATATTTATCTACATGCTTACATTTCACCAATTGTTTTCCCATTGGCAAGTTTAGAATAAAGATCCATTCCTTCAGATAAAATCTTCACGTCTCTCTCTCTCAGGTTCATTTTACTTTTCTTACTTTCCTCTGTCCCATCACCAGCCCCAGAGAATGAAAGTTCCTTCAGAACGGGGTTAATTGTATTTTCCTCCTACATACAGAATTGCTGCTTAGCAGATGAGTACTCAATAAAATTTTATTAGATTAATAAAAGGCTCATAAAATTAGTTGGGGATTTTCCTCTTTATTTTTCTTGACTGGTTTGCATAGTTCCGGAGTGACCTAACACATTCATGTACTCACAACTGTTTAATGTCTACAGTGCATCATCATTAAAAGTTGTATATCACCTGTTGAGACCAGCTTCCTGAGTTACTTCATGATAGATGTTCTAAAACATCTGCCTCATTCTTTGATACAGACACCTTTTAGCTTACGCCTCAAAGTTGTTCAGCCCTCAATCCTGTTCTGCAGGATTTTCTGGAGATGCTTTTAGTAATGCTGTGTCTCTCATCCATTTGTCTAGGCTGAGCAGATAGTCACAGTGTTTTGATCACCGAAGTACTAAAGTTGTGTTGTCAGAATTCCAGCTGTGTTCTTCAAGATAATTTTGACTAGTCTGGGGCCTTGCATCTTATATAAACATTGGAATCACCTTGTTGATATCTGCAAAACAATTTTTTTCGATTCTAATTGAGGTAACATTGAATCTGTAGACTGAGGTGGCATTTTTGACAGCATTGAGTATCTATAAACGTGAAATATATATTCATTTAGTTGCTTTCAAGTTTTGTAGTTTTCTTTAAATAAATCTTGTATGCATTTGTCATATTTATACATAAATACTTATTAAGTGTTAATGTAATGGTACTGTATTTTCAATTCCAAATTCTTCTTGTTCATTTTATACTGGAAACCTTATAGGAAACCAGATTTTGAATATTTAATTATATCACACAATCTGACTATTAACACTAAATCCAAAGCTGTGTGATTTTATCAGATTTTCTATTTCAGTGATTATGTAATCTGCAAACCTATACCAGTTTCTTCTTTCCAAGTCTGTATGCCATTTATTTTTTTCTTATTGTCTAGGAATTTGTATACCATGTTGAAAAGAAGTGGTAAGAAATCTTCATATCTTGCTCCTTCTCTTAGCAATGAAGATCATAATTTCTCATCACTTAGTGTGATATTTATTGTAGGTTTTGTACATATTCTCCTTCGAGTGCAGGCAGTTCCACTGTGTCCCTATACTGCTGCGTGAGTGATACAGTTTTTCACTTCTTTTTTTCATTTGATGATCACACGCTATGGGTTGACTATGATTTGTACCTACTAAGACTGACTATGAAATTGGCTGTCAATGCAGTTTTGTTGGAAAGAGAGATTAATGTCTTTTGTGTGAAACCAAATTAACTCTCACGGGAATGGGTTGGCTCTCAGGAGAGCACCCTGTTAGGAAGCACCTCGCTCCCTCAGTCCTTTCCTTCTGTCCCACATACCTTCTTGGATTTCTAGAACCAATGAAGAAACAGAGTCGTCCTTTCTTTGTAAACCTCCCAGCCTTGGGTGCCCTGTTACAAAGGAAAATGACCCGAGACGTGCGATTCTTTGCCCTTAGCCTGTGGCGCAGTGGGTCATGCCAGCTCCTGTTCGCTGTTGAGCCAGGATCGCAGACCGGGGATACACCCCACCTGGTTGGGGTGTGCGGTGTAATACTTGCGGGCATTAGTGGATTCAATTTGTCTTTACTTTGTTGAGGGTTTTGCATCTATGTTCATGAAATATACTCATCTTTAGTTTTCTTGCGATATTTTCGTTTTAACAGTTTGGTAATGATCACATCATAGGATCATTTGGCTCTTACTCATTCTGACAATGTCTTAATTGGCACATTTACACCTCTGCTGTTCCAACTAATTACGTAAGTTGGATTAACTTCTGCTGTTTACTGCTGCTTCCTGATCATTACCGTTCTTCTTTTTACTTCGGTCTTCTACTTTTCTGCCTTTTGTGTTTTGAGCTGTTTTTATATATTTGATTGTCTCTTTACCATACTCATTATTCATGACTTTTCCTCTAAGGAGATACCTTAGATCTTGTATACACACACACAACTAAACCAAGTCCACCTTACAGTAACTCTTCTCCACTTTGAAGTAGCACAGTGCTTCCCAGCAAGAGAGATGGCCCGTGTCTCCTCTCCCTACATCGCTGTCATTTGTACTACTTACATGGATGGTCATCACAGACTACAGTGATGCTGTCATTTGAATCACCTGCTTCCTGCTGAATCAATCATATAGTCTATGATTAGCTGCATTCATCTATCTACGTATTGGCTAATTAATTAGATCACCCTCCTCCTTGCATGTCAAGCCTTTGGAGGAATATTTATTCTTGAAGTTTATTCTTTGGAAACTCTGCACAGAGTCTACACGTGGTCATATGGATAAATATTTCTTAACCACAACCCATTTTCACTTCTCTGTTCTTCACTGATAGTTTAGCCGTGACTACAATTACAGATTTGTCTGCTGCTTCCTTCCCATACCTTGGAAGCACTGTTCTGTGGCTTCCAGCTTTGACTGTGGCAGATGATAAATAATAATATCATCAGGTTCTTACAAAGACATGACTTATAATTTGCCGCTTTTAACAAAAACTTTTAGTCTTTGGCCATCAGATGTGTTACAGTGGACCTGTGTAGGTGTATTGTTTTCTCATCCTACTTTGCACACAGAAGGATGAGGTTATCTCTGAATTTTAGGCAATTCTTTACTCTTACCTCTTTAAATGTTATCTTTTAAAATATTTCTATCACCTGTACTGATATCTTCCGTAAGGCTGTATTAATTTATGTCCATACTCATAACCTCACTTCATGTTTTCAACTTATATCTCAATGCATTTATGCACACATTTATCTCAGGAAAAGGACTAAAGTGAGTGTTTTTCACAGATTAATAGTATCAACCTGTGTCAGAGAGGAAATTAAATTCTTGACCTTTGCTCAAGATATGTTCATCAAATATAGTCCACACAGTAAATGCCTGGAGGCTGGTTATGTAAAATAAAATAACTAGTATTACAAAAATTAAAGGACTATACAAAATGAAATATATTTAGAGTAAAATCATTCTATGAGCAGAGAAATAACCAGGAGTGGGAAGGCTTAATATACACTATAAATATGATGCAAATTAGTCACGATGACTCATACTTGCATACCTCGGTACTCCAAGCAATCTATTCTCTACAATAACAGGAAATACTCATTTATATAACAAGCATGATAGAGTGTGGTGTTGGCACCGTTCAAATTATTGAACAGTAGGAAGGCTTATGATAAAAAATGTTTCAAGCTAACTCTGCCACGTATAATATTAACAAAATCCATACTGATAGTTTGATTGTAGTTAATTCAGAAGATCCGTGATTGATGTTACAAAAGGGTCACAAGTTGGAGCCAAAAAAAATCACAGAAGTAAGTATTCATGGTCACTAATAAATTGCTCTGTGCTGACTTGGCCAGCCTTGCAGGTGATGTCACCAAATGATGGAAGAATCTCTAAGCGGCCAGCAAAGTGCCCTGCCTGGCTGTGGGGTTGATCATGCGTCACTCTTGGCCACAGCACCTGCAAGATGCCCACTGCCACTAAATGAAAATGCATAAGAAGCCAGGTTCCACCTGGTAAGAGTTTTTTGGAAACTAGATTCCATCAATGCTGTAATGCTTAAAATACATAGAGAACATTCTAAGTAAGAAAAGAAGCTAAGAGAAGAGGTATTGTAGCTATGATCATACCAGTGACATGTCATATACACAAACAAGCTTCCACTTCCAAGGTCATGTTCTGCAGCTGGGACCGTCACCCACCCTTTCACAGTTGCACTGAAATTTCCTACCAAACAGATGGGAGGAATTTTATGGTAATAAAGCTAATAATGCAAATAGTAAGAGAATAATCTAAAGACAGGTGCAGGGTGGAAGGGTAGAATGTGATTTAAGTATCTTCACCCAAAGCATACATACTGAATAATTCCATGGTATAAAAATTTAGAACAGGTGAAAGTAACTTATTTTGACAGAAAATCAAAGGATAGTTTTTCAGGATGAGGCTGCAGCATGGACTTCCAAGGAACACAGAACATTTAGGAGAGCGAGACAATCTCTATCCTATGGGATTGTCTTCACACAGCAATGCACATCGGCCCAAACTCATCAAAAGTTGCACATTTGAGGGGCACACTTTATAATGGGTAAAAAATTTATACAGAACGTAGATTTAAAAGGAAAGAAAAACACTAGTATTGTACGAGGTGACCAATAGCCACACTGAGTAAAAATTGCATAGGAAATGCTGTACCATTTCTCATAACTGCATATGAATCTACAAATACCTCAAAATAAATGGCTTACTCTTTAAAGCAGCCAGAAAACACATGTGCATGCAACAAAGATGATTTGTTATGAAAATGAAAATTAATCATTGAAAAAACTCTGTTTTTTATGTGTGAGCTACCTAATGATTCATGCAAGTTCAATGGCATGTTTTCCTGAATTCTACTTTGGAAGCTTTAACTCTGCTTGAAAGTTAATGAACAGTATCTAGTCTTTTGTATTTGTTTTGCCCTAGATCAATCCAAAAATAGGCCTAGTAAATTAATCATTCACTGCTTCAGTCATTCTTGGGAAGAAATGTAAGAAGTACTCAAAGTATTCTCTATGGATGAAATATATCATTATTATTTGTGCTATGCATCATACATTCAATTCAAAGTATTCTACTGCCAATACAATACCAAAATGGGTTGCATTTTTTCTGGGCCTCCCCACTGTGGAATTATTAGGTACGATAAAATAATAAAATAATTCAGAAAGAAGTTAGCATTGCACCAAGTTCATCTCGGGCAGGATCAGCAGAGTCTTTGTTAATAAGATGTTTTTGAGTTACTGTGCATTAGTTTTTATTTTGATGAGAGGGGGGAAAACATGCAGCTTAGCACTGAGTGGAACTCTGGGGATAACTGGCTGGTCTTGTGATACTCAGAAAAATGAACCATGAATTCCACCAGCTTCAGTTTGTTTCCCACGCTGAAGAGACCTTCAGAACCAGATGTTCACTTCAGTGAAGCCACCTACATATCAGCCTATAGATAGCATTAAATTTGGTAGAAAATCAAAGTATTCGCATCGTGTTGGAAAATCACGTGATTTGGAGAGACAAGTAGATTTTTCAAAAGAAAACTCTTACTAGAAAAAAATGTCAGGACTTTATAAACACTCTTCCATCCTGGGCCCACTACTTTGTGACATAAATTTATAAATAACTAAAGGAAGTTTTGCACCAAAAATCCGCTGGAGTGACAACTCGCTCTTGAAGTCTCCTTTCTCTTTCTTTCTTTCCAGTTCGTTCTTCCCACTCATTCACTTTCTCTAAAGACTGTTTCTCACAGAAAAGGCGACTGCCAAGGACTGGCATAGTCTCAAGGCTTACATTTTCCTGTTTGCCAAATGGCTGTAATTTAATTCACAAAGCACTGTTTATTGAGTAATATTATTAATGGGTAGCATAATACTGTGAATTGAAGACATTCTTTTTGGACTACATCCAAGTCTGTTAAAAGAACACCATTTCCAGTAGAAAATGAATGGCTTACCCTAAAATGTATTATTTTACAAAGTAGAACAAAATGAACAGCACTTCAGTAAATATATTTTCAGATGATACTGATACAACATTTTTGAGACACAGAAGTCACCACATGTATTAAAATGCTTTGAATGATAACAAAATGAGAATTACATGCTTATGAATGCCATTATAAAATCATTTTTTACTTTTATATGTTGGAAAATATTGTGGGACTAAGACATCATTCAATTTAATAGTCTACTGACTTTTCCCATTCAGCCATAGTTGCCAAGCTTTGTTAATTGTATTTGTTGTTTTTTATTTCTGGCTCAAGTCATGACATCAAAACATGACAAGGAGTAAAATAGCATAAGTCTACTTACTGATTTCATTTTCAAAAGATACTTAATGTCCAAATAAGAAGCATTAAATATATTTTTAACCTAAACCATAGTTCATCAGCTCACTGGTCCATAATCCAGCAGATACCACCGAAGACCAAGTCTGAAAAGTCTGACTAGATTTTGACTAGACTTCTGGAACTAACCAAGAGTTTTGACTCACTCAATGCCTCTTACTTTAAAGAGAAGCATGAACTCACCAAAAAATCATAAAACATCCAACACTTCACTGAGACCAATCAAAGAGAAACAAAGGGGACAGGACAACAAGAGGAAAAGAGAGAAAGGAGAGAAGATGAGGTTGAGACCAACTGGCCAACAGAACGGCTGAACAGGTGAGAGTCGTAAGAAAGGGAGCATTCGTATTATCACAAGGAAGAGCCAGCGTTAGGCCGCGGCTTGCACGTTCCGGTACATTCAGTTCATTCCATTCACTGCAGAGCATCTGCTCATTGGGTGGCTCGTTGATTTGGGGAGGAAAAGGAAAGTCAGAGAAAGAAATCACTGATGACAGAGTCAGGTCACAAGTGCCCTCTTAAGTGACCTTCAGAAGACACTAGGAAAACCACAAGAAATGTCATTTTAAAGTGGATAGCAAATCATGCTGGCAAAAATGCAGATGCCCTGTCATGGCTCAACAGTCAAGTTAATTCAGTTAATATCCTTTTTGTAACAAAATAGTCACCAACCCATTCAAACTTATTAAAATTGGCCTTTCGAAAGATTCTTTTCTTACTGCGTAATCATCAAATTAAATTATAAGACAATAGACATTTGAAATCCAAAACAATGTAAAAGATCTATTCTTTAAAAGTAATTATTATATCCTACTTGAGACCAGATGTATAAATACAGTAAAATGAACATCAGTATAAGTATTAACCTGGAAAATAAATTCAGTGGGAGAGACAGAGAAGAATAGGAAAGTTCTGGGTTCCACACATAACAATGAAGCCAACAAGCAAACCAACGTCTCGGAGTTGAAACAGGAGCGCTCTTCTTAAATGTGTGAGTGGAAGTCTGCACTATAATGTTCTCGCTATTAAAGTACACACATTCATACTGTAATTAAAAGCAGATTCAATCAGATTAAGAATTCCAGAGGACAGAAAGAAATGTAGCTTGCTCAAACCTTGACAGATGAGTTTTTTCAATGAGATGTCCTGTAGTATTGTGGAATAAACTGCACAAAGACATGAACTAGTTTATCAAACACAAGCCTAGGACAAGATAAAATGAGTAGAGAAGGTCTCGGGTCCTACTGGAGACCATGACTCTACGCTACATTCAAAAGCTGATACACAGTCATGGACAGAGGTGATCTGAAGATAGAGCAGATGTTCATATAACAACCAACTTACAACAATACAAATCACAGTACCAAGAATGATGCAAAACATGTATTTGAAGTGGCTGAGTATTGGGGGGATTTTCTTGATGAATGTAATTAATGTTGCTGTCATAACTTTTTAAATGAACATTCACCCTATTTTCTCATCGCCTGTTGTTGACCCAGCACTTACAGAAATACCTATCCAGTAAAAACATAACCTTGTATTCTCACTCCCCTTATTCCTGAATCTGGTGCCACATGACTTCTGGTTCTATCCCAGAGTCCAAATGCCCATGAAAGGGGAAATGTTTTTGGTGGATTCAGGACACAGAGGCAGCTGGAGCAATGCAACAAAAGACACGAAAGAGGACTGTGGGGACTGCTCGCAAAGGAGCAAGGAGAATAGACGAGCGTGTGTGAATTAAGGAGTGTTTAAGGGATTCATAGCCATGTGTCTTTTATTGTAATTATTTAAAATGTAAACATTTATCCTATTTTTATCAGACCTCATTTAAGTCTATATTTGTGTAACACAAAGTATATAAACCATTCTATACATTTATCCTTGGAGAACTGCACTTCTGAGTGACATTAATTGTATAATGTAATTCACTGTATTTGTGACTCAGATTTTCATAGACAAGATCAAATTATCCTCCAAAAATATTGTGGCAATTGGCAGTCCTGTCTATGATATGTACCACATTATATTCTTGCAAGTCTTTCTGGAAAACACTGTTAGTTTAAATATTCTGCTAATTTAAGAGAGTGAAAATAATATTTTATTTTAACCTCTACTCTCCTGATTAAAATTGAGGCTGAGTAAACTTTCAAATGTTTATTGAATATTCTCTTTTCTTTCTTTTAGAATCCTTTGTTCACAAGTTCACTCTTTTTTGTTGTTTTTTATATTTTTCTTGGTATTTTAAGTGCTCTTTGTGTCCTGGGGATCAGAATGCTTCACCACTTAATCTGATGCCAATCTTTGGCCATCACTTGTCACTCCACAGTGATTGTGGGAGTCCCTACAGTGTGTAGAACTTAGATTTTTGTATGGCAGAAGACATTCACGTCCTTCTTTGCTCTAGATGTATTTTTCTCAGTAGTATTTCATTTGTGTAGTTTGTAAAGGCCCTTCACTGCAAGTTTAAAAATATTCCTCTCATCTCCAGTGGGTGGACAGTACCTCTTACATTCCATTGTCATGTTTTCCATGTACGTGCCAAGCAATAGGGCTCTGCCTTTATTTTCTTAATAATTAGCAGCCAATGACGTGAAGCACCTATAATTAAGGACCCTTCAGTACTGTGGTCACGGCTGGTGTGACTGTCGGGGCTGTTATACCCTTACACATGGCTATTACTGGTTTCAGACTGAGCGTATCTATTGACTACTCTTTGTCCAATTCACATTGTTTTTTCACTTTCCTGCTATTCCAATAGACACAAAATTTCCACTTAAACTCTAAAATTTCCCTGTACAGTTATGAACAAACTAAAGTAAAATAACTCCTAAATCACTTTATGGCAGATTTTCACATTAATTCAGTAAGATTCTTGATGTTAGCAATAAATTAATCTTGGCTGTCTCAAAAACATGAAGCCTACCTTTGGAAGTAGGAAACAAATAATGTTTTAATTTAGCATCAGAATATCCAAACAATTTAAATATTGTTTCATGAAATACGATCATGCTCATAAAACCAAGAAAGAGAAAGCAAAGAAAGCCTTAGAGTTTTGTTTTAGTTGCCATTTTTTCCTAATGTGATTATTTCTACAATTTTTTAATTCATTGATAGCATTTTTTTCACTACTAAAACTTTCTGTGAAATAATTGACATTTTAGGTCTATTTTCACATATACCCAGAAGTAAAACTAAAACTTAGCCCATTGAGTGTATGTTAACTGTATTAATGGACTGATGATTGACAACTGATTTCTAGATTTCAGTGCATAGGGTAGCACTCACCTGCAGTCCCTCAGTGAAGCTCTCCCGGGAGCAGAGACACCTGTAAGGCCGGCTCCCTGTGTCACATCTGTTGGCGTGACCGTGGCACTGACACCTGTGAACGTCAACATCACCAAGTCAACTCCATCTGCTTACAACCCTGAGAACATACGCCCCATGTGAGTCCAGCAACAAAGATGAGCACGTGGGACCAACATGGCAGTCGGTCTCTCTACAATCGCACACCTGTTCTTAAAAGTATTTCATCAATGCTGAAGCGCAGGAAGGATTGTCACAATGTCCAAATGACACTGTGTTGTGATGGTGATTTTCAAGCCATTCTAGAAAGGGGGTTCAGCTTGTCCACCCTGGTCCCAACTGTGTGGCAAAGATGTCCAGGGACCATAAGTGCTCGAGCTACTCCAACTACAATTTCAATCTGTTGTTCATTTTCCCAATTAAAATGGTGATTACTGGGTGGTATGACTTTTCTATTGTGTGTTACTACACAGACCAAGCTCATATACAGGCAATCAGGTCTGTTTTTAAACATGTATTTTATTCACAAGCATATCATTCTCTACAACAACTCATTCTAATTATATTCTGTGTACGTCTCCGTATTTGTTACTGCCGAATTTTGCACAACTGAGATTTGTTCCAAGTTGTGATTAGAAAGTTATAAACTATAAGGACATGGTAGATCTCTCCTACGGAGAACAGCACGTGTGAGCCATGGAGCTGTGGAGTTGGAGAGATGAAACCTCTTAGGTATGAACAGTCTGGTACGCTCACTGCAATCCCAAATCAAGCTCCTCCTCTTTGCCTTCAAGATATATTGAATTAATTTGTGTCATGTACTGGTATAAATTTTCAATGTCAACTGTGATCATGTGTATTAAAAAACATACCAATAAAATCAATTATTAAAAAAGAATACATGGAAGTCATATCCTATAACAAGCCAAGAACATGTGTAGAGCGCACGATGAATTATATCTGAGTCAAATTTCTGTATCATAACTTGGTGGAAAGGCTTGCTGAAGGTGGAAGCCGAGGCCTCATGCATGCTAGGCAAGTGCTCTGCCACCAAGCTACACTCTTCATCCCTCAGAGAATCATAACCTTTAAACTCAATAGCATTGGAGCCTCAGTTCTACAACAAAGCTACATAACATGCAGAAAGGCTTATGTGCAGGTCTTCCTAAAAGATCTTAGAATACAAAACCATTTCAAAATATAAAGCATAGAATATACATTTCTCTAAAGACTTACAGCACCTTATGCATGACAAAAACCTCATTAGAAATAAAACTCATAGTGGAATTCTCCAATCTTGGCCCTGGTGATGAATCCTACCTCCCAGCGATGGTGATTTCAGCCACTGCGTAGTATCTGTATCCGGGGTTGACAGTAGCTTCAGTTGTATGGTACTGCCCATGGAAATGAAGCCTTATTTGTGTGGCTTTCACAAATTCTTGAAGGGAAGAAGTATTATCAAAGTTACTGCACCCAGGACGAGGTTTTGGTTCGGCTGTCAGGATGCTGAATGTGACATTACTGTGGAAATACGGGGTAAACCTATAGATGGAAGAAATTTGATACCAAAAAAATGCATTCACATTTTTTACAAAACAAAAATCACAACTTTAAGGCATTACTACAATCTCAGTGAAAACTTAGATTCTTCATTCTGGGAAAATAAATATATCCCCTATCATTTGTGGGCAAAAAATGCAGGATCACAGAAAGCTGTACACACACCAACTGTTCACTCAGGAATAGAAAGAATTTCCAGTAATAAGCACTGGCTAAATATCTGAAAGATACTAGTGATATTACAAACAAGGGATACTCTGAATTATTTTAGAACTGTAAACATAGTTTAAAAGTTGATTTAGAGAGGAGATTTACAAGAATCTCCCTCAAGAACACCAGTGACAGGGAGAAATCTCTACCAGCCCATGAGTGGCCTAACCTAGAGGTCAGCACTAAATCAGCGATGCTTTCATATGAATTGTTCTTAAAGTATTTCATACTTGGGAAGCTGAAGACAATTGACCGAATCAGGATTTGCCAAATCTCCATTGTTCTCCATTCCAAAAATGCTACAATTTCTAGCAAAATATTGCCAGTCCTCCCAATCCAAGCTGTCGACCTTCTTCCTCTGAATCCTTATCGCTGTCGGTTGTGGACTAAAGAACTGAATGACAATATAAAACACCTGAAATGGGGAGAGTAATTGTTAGAACTGTTAGTAATTGTTAGAACTGACACATCAAGGCATGCAATTGTTAAATTTAAATACAATCGTTCATTTGCTCCTAATTACAGTTATCAAATATATATTGAACATCAAGAAACTTCACAGAGCCACAGGAAAATGACACATTTTCTAGTTGAAATATAGTCTCTCTTTTAAGGATTTTGTAAATCAAACTGCAAATTAATTCTACCTAAAATTAGTAAAACTTAAAAGGTTAAAAATAAATCTCTAAACCCATTATGGAGTGCAATCATGATGTGTATATTTAATGTACCAATAAAGATTTTAAAAAATGAAAAAAAAAATCTCTAAAACACTTGTAAAAACAGCATAATAAAACAACTAGTAGAACATGGATTTGAAACTGAAATGGTAAATTGGAATAAACATAATAGAAAAGAACAATAAATCCAAATACTGAATCTTTGACAATCAACCCAATGCAAAAACATATGTTAATGGTACAACTTATAGAAATGTATGGGACACAATGAAAGCAGTTCTATGAGAAAAATTCATAGCAGTGAAAGCCTACATCCAGAAAATGGAGCAAGCTCAAATAAACAATTTAATGCTGAACCTCAAGTCACTAGAAAGAGAGGATCAAAAAAACCCAAAGCTCACAATAGGCAAGAAATTATAAGGATCAGGGCAGAAATTAATACAATAGAAACAAAGAGAATGGTTCAAAGAAACCAATGAATCCTAAAGTTGGTTCAAGAGGATAAACAAAATTGATAGACCCTTAGCCAACCTCATTAAACAAAGGAAGGAAAAGGCTCATAACTATGCTATTAGGGATGAGAACGGAGAAATTACTACTGACCCAGAGGAAGCCCAGAGGATAATCAACACCTACTTTGAAAATTTCTACTCCAATAAAATGGAAAATGTACAAGAAATGGATAGATTTCTAGACATATATGAACTCCCAAAGCTGAATAAAGAAGATATAGAAATGTTAAATGCCCCAATAACAATCTGTGAAATTGAAAATGTAATTTAAAAACTTGCCAACAAAGAAAAGCCCTGGACCTGACGGTTTTACTACTGAATTCTATAAAACTTTTAAAGAAGAGTTAGTGCCTCTACTTCTGGAACTCTTCAGTGAAATTGAAAGGGAAGCAGTACTCCCAAACTCATTCCTGGAAGCAACCATTACCCTGATTCCAAAAGCAGAGAAAGACCCAACCAAAAAAGAGAACTACAGGCCAATATCTCTAATGAACATCAATGCAAAAATCCTCAATAAGATCCTGGCAAACAGAATACAGAGAATTATCAAAAAGATTATACACCCCGACCAAGTTGGAATCACTCCAGGGATGCAAGGAAGGTTCAACATACATAAATCAATAATGTTATACACTATATTAATCGGCTTAAGGACAAAAATCATATGGTCATCTCAATTGATGCAGAAAAAGAGTTTGACAAAATACAACACCCATTTATGTTCAAAACCCTACAGAAGATTGGAATAGACGGTCTGTATCTCAAACTAATAAAAGCTATCTACGAGAAACCATCAGCCAGTATCATACTAAATGGTCAAAAATTGAAACCTTTCACACTAAGATCAGGAACAAGATAAGGATGTCCTCTCTCACCACTTCTGTTCAATATAGTTCTGGAAATATTAGCCATAGCAACTAGGCAAGAGAAAGAAATAAAAGGAATAAAGACTGGAAAAGAAGAAGTTAAACTGTCATTATTTGCTGACGACATGATACTCTACCTAGAGGATCCTAAAAACTCAATTAAAAAACTGCTGGGCCTAATCGCCAATTTTAGCTGCGTAGCTGGTTACAAGGTCAATGTTCAAAAATCAATAGCCTTCATATACACAAACAGTAGACCCACTGAGATAGAAATTGGGGAGTCAGTTCCTTTCACAATAGCACCCAAAAAAAATAAAATATCTAGGAATCAATCTAACAAAGGAAGTGAAAGACCTCTACTATAAAAACTATAGCACTCTGAAAAAGGAGATAGAAGATGTTATCAAAAAATGGAAAGACATATCTTGCTCCTGGGTAGGAAGAACCAATATTGTCAAAATGGCTATACTCCAAAAACTACTCTACACATTCAATGCAATCCCGATTGAAACCCCAACAGCATATTTCACAGATCTAGAGAAAAAAAATCCAAACTTTCATCTGGAACCACAAAAGACCTAGAATAGCCAAAGCAATTCTAAGCAACAGGGACAT
This sequence comes from Petromus typicus, assembly GCA_004026965.1. NCBI lineage: Eukaryota > Metazoa > Chordata > Mammalia > Rodentia > Petromuridae > Petromus > Petromus typicus. Next base: position 13,041 of record PVIR01009229.1, on the reverse strand, counting down.
GGTGGGGGGTATTACAACTCCGAACCTGAAACTATACTAGAAAGCCACAGTGATAAAAACTGCATGCTACTGGCAAAGTAACAGACCTGAGGATCAACGGAGTAGACTAGAAGATCCAGAAACTACTCCAGATACACTGAGCCACCTCATCTTTGACAAAGGAGCCAAAAATCCTCAATGGAGGACAGATAGCCTCTTTAACAAATGGTGCTGGAAAAACTGGGCTTTAACTTGCCAACGACTAAAACTAGATCTAACTCTTTCACCATGTACCAAGCTAAAATCAAAGTGGATAAGAGACCTAAATATTAAAACAGACACTCTAAACCTTCTGCAAAACAGGTTAGGTAAAACTCTCGAAGACATTGGCTTAGGGAAAGACTTCATGAACAAAACCTCTATAGCACAAGAATTGGCAGAAGAAATCAACAAATGGGACCTCATTCTTTTAAAAAGCTTCTGCACAGCAAAGGAAACCACCAACAGAGCAAAAAGGCAACCAACAATGTGGGGAAAAATCTTTACCAGTTGTTCCTCAGACAAAGGGCTACTATCTAGAATATATAAAGAGCTCAAAAAAAATCAGCCCACCCAAATTTAAAGACCCAGTTCAAAAATGGGCATCTGATATTTTTCAGAGGAAGAAGAAAGAGCAGCTAAGAAGCATATGAAGAAATGCTCAACATCATTAGTCAATCAAGAGATGCAGATGAAAACAACATTGAGATTTCATCTCACTCCACATAGAATGGCTGCCATTTCAGATTCACCCAACAGCAAATGTTGGTGAGGCTGCGGAGAAGAAGGAAACTTCTCCGCTGTTGGTGGGACTGTAGACTCCTACAACCCCTGTGGAGATCAGTTTGGAGATTCCTCAAAAAGCTAAGATTGAAGGCCCCATTTGACCCGGCCATTGCCCTGCTAGGTATGTACACACAAGAATTAAAAGATTCATATCACAGTGACATATGAACACCCATGTTTATAGCAGTCCAATTTGTGATTGCTACATCTTGGAAACAACCCAAGTATCCATTAACTGGAGACTGGATAAAAAAGCTGTGGTTCTTCTACAGAATGGAGTATTACTCTGCCATAAAAAATGATAACTTTGAATCATTTATACTTAAATGGTCATTCCTTGAGGATATCCTCATAAGTGAAATAAATAGATCACAGATAGGTACATATCGTATCTTTTCTGTGGTATGAGAAAATGAAGATGTAAATGAGTCCTAGAATTATATGTTATATATTGTGAAATGGAAAATACTCAAAGTAAAATAGGGTGAAGGGGGAAAAAATAATGAGATTATAACAAAAAAGAAAGGAAACAAGTTTTATGTATATAGGGGGGTGGTAGGGTGGGTAGGGCTATGGGAAAAATGAGAATTAAGTTGTGTCTTATACTGGTACAAATCCCCATTATGGAGTGCAATTATGATGCATATATGTAATGTACCAATAAAGATTTAAAAAAACATATGTTAATGATAAATTTAATTTTTTTGCCTCACTTTTTGGGTGTTTTGGTTTATTTTCTTTGCCACAACAGGGGTCAAACCCAAGGTTTGGCACATGCTAAGCAAGTCTTCTACACAGAGTAGATTTTTTTTTAAATAAGGTCTTGCTTTGTAGTCCGGGCTGGCCCTGAGCTCAGCCTCAAACTCACATCGCAGCAATCCTCCTGCCTCTACCTCATGAGTGCTAGGATTACAGGCATGAGCCACCATGCCTGGCACTGTGGAATGTGGGACTGGTTGCTGCTGGGCGTGAGTCTCCACACCCAGTATGGTATGTGGTTACTGGGGATCGAAACTGGGTCCTTGTGCCTGCAAGTCAGGCACTGGAGCCATTGAGCTAAATCCCTGGCCCCAGAGTACATATTTTTAAAGAAAGAAGAAGAAAATTGACACAAACATCTCCAAACAAAGATGGTGATCTTGAGAAAATAGAGACAAAAATTCTGAGGTGAAGTCACAATTTAAACAACACCAGGAGTCCCCAGAACTTGGGAGGCAAAGGCAGATCCTTCTCAGAGATCCTGGAAGAATGACAGCCTTGCCAGCATCCTGATTTTGCATTTCTGGTCTTCAGAACTGTGTGAAAAGTCATTTGTGTTTGTTTAGAACATGAGGTTGTAGTACTTTGAAGTAACCCTGCTGTCCTTACACACCTGGTACTGTCCATTTTCCAAATTCACTGAAATAGTCACTCCTTGATCAAGCTCGGTACTGTTTGTAAACACATGTGAGACCCATGAAGTACCAACATCATTATCATTGACGAAAGAAAGAGGGTGGGTGTCAGGGTTCAGCCGGGACACTCTGGCTCTGGCTATGTCTTCTCGCCTGCTGGGGACACAGTACTGCTGCCACAAAGGGTGGATGCGGGGGTGACTTCCAGGGCACCGGCAGTGTGACTGGACATGCAACCAGGGCAGATCTCCAGAGAAAACTTCCAGAATCTCTCTGCAGGAGACAAGAGGGCGTTTTCAGGGAAGATTGGACTAACAGAAAGAGATTTGCAAAGCATCACAAGAATATTTTTCTTCTCATGTGTTGATGAGTAACCATTTCTCTTTAATGATTTTCTAAACAGAACATAAAATAAAACTCATTCTTGGCCAAATTAGCACCTGCATTCTTATAAAATGTTTGAAAAACAAAACATTTTTGTGTTAACTTTTCACATCAAGAAACATTCATAAGCCCTTGTCTGATTATCAACATGTCTAATAAGTCATTGTGCCTGTTTGTGATTACATAGGGGAATGTCATCTCATTAACTTTAGTCATTGACCAATTTAGCACTGAGCATGCACAACAATATTCTGAAAACATAAGACTTATAAGTAGGGTTGCCGGTTCACCTATGAGAGAGAGGAAAAAAGCAAGTACCACTGTCTCTGCTTCTGCTTCGGGGGAAGGCTCTGAAGCCAAGGCCATTTGTCAGTGGTTTCCTGTGACTCATTTCTATAGTCTCTGGCACCCGCTTCAGATCATTCAGCATCTGCCAACAGTCAGACAAGAAAGCCAGTGCCAGGCAGATAGATTTAATGTTTCCATTAAGGGTGATGTACCCATTCTAGATCAGGATTAGTCACACTATTTAAGGCATTCTTCCACATTACATCTTTCCAGACATTCTGAGAGGCCAATGTCAGCTGCCCTGGTCCATCCGGAGAGACCACAGTTCCCTTCACATCCAGGGGGCAAGGGTGCGGTATGGTAGCTTTTTCACTCATGAAGCCATGTGAAACGACAACACCTTTAAGTCTCCTAGATATTTCCCAATGGACACCGGCTTTTGGATGAGACTTAAAGTCACTATCCAATACGCAGTCACTGCCTCCATCTTCAGGATAATGTTCCTCAGCTCTACTTTGACAAAGGCGATCTGGAAGGTCTGAAGGCGGGTGACAGCCACACTCCTCCAAGTGTGCTCCTGGGTTCATTTCTCTGTCGTCTCCTGATTATATCAAGCACTAAGGTACAAAGTTCCAATCGGTGGTGAAGCCAGAGACTGCAGTACCATCTGGACAGTCATTGCACCAAGCCTAAGAGAGCTAGTCCTGTCCTTTGGACAGTCACCATACTAATCTACAGCTCCCTGGAGAAGTACAACCTTCTCTCTGGCCTTCAACAGAAGTAAATGAAATCAAATCGTCCAGACAGCAGTCGAATATATTATCTCATGATAAGTTGAGGAGGATTATCAAGGGCTGTATTCATCATGCATCTCCAAGCAGGAGGGGAAACTGTGTTCTTTAAAGGAGCCCTAAAAGGAGCATCATCCACACTCAGGGTGAGCACCGTGTCCGTGAAAGCTGCCTCGAGCCTCTAAGGTCATTTGTTGACTAAAAATATGAGGAAATATAACATCAAATATTCATTCTTGAGGTTGCCAAGTCAGACAGCTCAGCCTTTTGAGATTTTCTCATTTATCAAGATAATCATTTTCACTGCACCATGTTCTCTGGTGGTTATAAGTCCAATGGACAATTATAAAAGGCATGTGCAAAAGCAGATGGTTCAATATTAGAAGCTAGTTCATATATGTTGCGCAAACAAATGTTTCCCAAATTTTATATAAGGTTCACAGACCATGTGTTTTTGGAGAATATATGTTATTAAGAATTTGAGCAACCTCCTATTAGAAGTTACTGAGAGGACAGAAGTACCTTAGCATAAGCCACAGCTCACACTGACCATTAACTAGGTGATATTTCCAAATGCTGAGATGAAAAATTCAATAATCATCAAAGCAAATAATCACTGTGTAAGTGAATTCAGCACTTCTCCTTTTGTTCCTCAAGGTTTGGAATGCCGCCTATTTACCTGTTTGTAAGTGCCACTTGGTATAATCGGAAATCTTGCATTCTTCCAACAAACTCTAAACCTGCAAAAAATATGTATGCAAAATATGAGACTCCTGTGTCTAACAAGCAATGGCTGAAAGATGTTCAAGTGATGTTCCTTTAAAGGTACAAAGCATTAGGCCATGTTTATGCCATTGTCCCTTCCTGCTCTTAGAGATCAATATCTACATCCTAAATTTACAAGAGTAACAAAAATAATCACATTTAGCTCTACAGACAGCACAACAGTGAAGACAAAGGGAACACGCCGGCCAATTTATTTACTGACCCAGGTCATGGCTTTTCTTCCTGAACCAAATTTCTTCCTCCTTTATAAACTTATCTCTCATCTCATTGGTCCTTCATCTGTCATCTGCTTCCGGTCGCTATTTCCAGATCATCCATGCTGCCCCAAAGAGCACCACCCACCCTCCAATCCCTCCCGTTCTCATCCAAAACTTCGGCACATCTGTGTGGGTCCTCCCCAAGCTCAGGTTAGGGTATTGTCTAGAAAACCTCTAAAAATGAAGAGCAGTCAAAATCTGCTGTGGGCTCTGAGTTACAGATCTCAGTAGCATCCTCATTCATTCCTGAACTCTTGAGAGTTCTTGTAAGACAATTAGGTTCAAAGAAAAAAATCTATGTTGAATTAGATGACCTTTCAAGACACAGATAGGTATTAACTTTAACCAACATGGGATTGTTTTATTAATTTGTTTATGAAATATTTATTTCATACTTGCTAAGACAGATAAGCCCAAGAGAGTAGAAATAGAAACTCACTACCTCCAATTTTTTGATGTTTTTAATAATGAGAAAAACTTGGTAAAAAGTAAAATTCTAGTGAGAATTTTGATAATAGCACACAAACAGCAATGAGTCCTAACGTAGAATGCTAATTCAGTAATTAAACATTTTCAAATGGCATTTAGAATAATGGCTAATTCACTAAATGATCATTTCTCTAAACTTTTTTTCCCAAACTATTCCATGTTCCCAATATCTTGATGCCACTTTTAAAAACATGTTTATCATCGTTGCTGCTCCTTCACAATGACATGGAGGAACCTGGACAAAAGATTAGACTAACCAATCAAAGACAGAGAGGAGAATAAGCACACAGAACAATATCAGATGTTAACACGGGAAGCAGGAGGGGTCAAAAGAGCAAAGAAAAGGGAGACTAGCAGGCATAAAAAGTACAAGTCTGGGTGAATAAAGCCTTGTACATGGAAGCGTAGAAATTCATATTATTTGAACTCATGTATGTATTCATATTTAAAAGTTAAAGAAAATACCCATGAGTATGTTATACATGAATATTTCTTTATGCATGTAAATGTTTTCTACTGATACAATCTAAGAAATAATTTATAGATAGCCACTTCCTCTGCCTCCTGGCCTCGTCTTCCGTACATCCACCAAGCCAAGGCTCCCAGGACAACGGTGACCCCGGCAGCCTTCTGCTCTGAGGCTCCCCTGCCTGGCTGTTCCAAGTGCAAATACCTGTACCTTCAAACCCCATTATGAGGACAAAACAAAACAGAAAACCTGGGAAAGCTCTCTAAAAATCTTCAGATGGTTTCCAACACAAATTATTGCAAAATTTGTAATGAGTTCAAAAAGATGAGAAGAACATAGTAAAGGGTTTGCGCTGTGAGTTAGGCACAGAGGCAACTTTGTGCACAGAATGTTCCTGGGGGTCCAGGGTCTGAAGTTGAGCAGCGCAGGGTGTGGGTGTGAAGAAGGGGAGACACTCCTGGAGACAGAGGCAGGGCTGGCCAGAAGGCAGGTGAACACAGCTTCTGTCCTTTGTGTGATGAGCAGGGAAGACAAGCTGTGGGAATCGCTCTTCACAGGTGAACTTGCCCTGTGAGGTGAATGCTGCCTGTGGGGAATGAAGGAAGCCAGATTTGTCTCGTTTCTGCTTCCTCTCCATCGGCATCCCCAGATCTCCTCCTCCAGCATCCTCCACACTGCGCGCTGCAGCTCTGCAGGCCCCACTTTTAACACCCATGTCTGCGCTGCTTTCTCCACCCTCAGATCTTACGCTTGCCTTTGCCTCTGCTTCGAATGTCCTGTGCCGTTCCAGCACTCCACCTCTCAGCTTTCCAGGACGCCCCGTGGGAGAACTGTCTGGGCCCCCCAGGGTCACCTGTTCTCTTGTAACTCAGTGTTGCTCCATTGTTTTTTCAAATATCTACTTACTTCTCCATCTTACTTAATTAAACATAAAAGTGTATTAAATAAGCTTCTCTGGCAAGACACACAAAGCAGTAATTGGCCTTATTCACTCAAGCTCATAGCCAAGGTCTCAGCATGTGATAAATTGTCCTACAGATATTTCATGATGAGGGATCATGAGAGAAAGGAAACAGGAAGGAAGAGAGGTCATTGCAAAGTGGACTTAAAAAGAGTAATGGAGATCTGTAATGCTGTCTATAGAAAACTTGTAGAAGGCTGATCAGGGAAAAGTAGAGCTTCTTGAGAGGTACTCTGAAGGCCATGTGAAATAAAAAATGGCACATCTGCATTGGCCTAAGTGCAAATTAGGTGTTTTCCCCATGCGTGCTGCGACTCCAAGGAAATGACAGATGACAGGACATCTCCAAACTGAGAATTTCCAGAGGGCATCAAACGAGGGAAATGTAAAGGTAGCGTTTCAGAGGAAGAGAAGAGCTATATCAACTCAGTTTTAACTTAAGTGGCCAGCAAGATGAAACCAGATGACAGGTGATAAGCCAGGAAAGAAAGGAAACAAGTAACTGGTTATTTCAGTGAAGACAAGAATGTTCTGGAAGTGAGGAAGCAAGATGTGTGACACTACTCTAGTAGTCACTTCATTACAGGTGAGGGAAGATGCACAAAAGACCATCAATCCCTATGTCCCTTTCATAGCATTGATAAATGAAGAGAAAACAAAAAGGAAACAAAACAAAAGAAAACAAAAAGAAGGTCCCATTGTTCTTAAAGCATGTTTATCTGTGAAGAAATTCATTGGTCTGGGCTGAACTATGAAATCTCAATTCCCAGTGGTTCTGGATTATATCTAAAATGCCCTAGAACTCCCGCGCTCTGAGTTGGAACTGTTGGAAGGTGACTGTGGAGTGGGGGTGCTGTGTTCTTCAGCGGACTCATCCACCTAGGAGTTCAGTAGCTGAGTTAGAAGTCGGGGCTGTTTAGAGGATCACCGGGGTGTGTTGCAGGACGGTGGGTCTCCCACTCTCTCTGACTCCATCCTTCTCTCTGTATCACAGCCCCAGGGAGGAGGAAAATGACTAAGACATCAATAATTGTTAATATGACTCAACTTTCAAACAAGGACTAGATGATGTAATAAAACAAGGATGAACTCACCAGCCAAGGCCCAAATCCAGTATGACGGCTTTCCAGACATGTAAGAAGAAATTACCTCTTAAGAACGAAGACACACAGAGAGAACTCTGTGAGGTAACAGATATTGCACTGGTCAAGCTACAAGCTGAAGAGCACCAAAAAGCTAATGAGAGTCAAGGAAGGATTCTCCTCCATAGTTTTCAAACTCAGTCTGCCCCGAAAGCTACATTAAATGTTGGACCACCTATTTGGATACTGGAGCCAATGGAAACTATACAGTCCATCATTTCCCATTGTTGTCACCATAAAAGTTATCAAGGAGAAAAGACAGATTTTTATAACATCTATTCCATGTTGTCCAACTTGTTTTCTCAATATTAAACATTGTGAAAAAGGTTTTTTTGTAAAATCTCTAGGAAAATTGTTTATCTCAAGGAACCAGACTATAACAGACAGGATAATCACTCATGATTTTGGAAGGCCTACTGTCACTGCAAGAAACCAAGGCTCACGAACACTGATTTTGTCAAGGCTTCCAAGATGGCTTTAGATGTCAGAGTGACTGCATTCTTCTATGTGTTTATGCATTCACAAATATTTACTGGGAATTTACTATGTGCCAGACACTTCTGTGGCTGCCAAAGATAATCAGCTAACAAAAGACCATCCTTGCTCTGGTGATGCTTAAACTGAAGCAGAGAAATACTCATACTACGTAGCATATAATGCATTATTATATAATAAATGCTATCAAAATTACAAGTGAAAAAATGAGGATAGGTTCAAGACAGTGGGTAAATTTTATCAGGAATGGGATATCAAGGGATCACTAGTGGGCAGATAGTGACTCCAACAGCGTCCAGGTGCAAGTGTTTCAGCAGTGTCAGTGAACACAGCCCCTCCAACAGCATGTGTGATGTGTGTCGGCTTCCTGGTGCAGAACAGAGAGCATGTGGTCACTAGAAGAGCAGATTAAACAATTGCCTGGCATGTGGGGTGGAATTACAAATTGCTACAGGCCCACCAATGGGACTTCGGTCTGTATTGAGTAAAATGAGAAGCCACCAGTGAGTCGTGGGTGGAAGAATGACATGACCATAAGTTGTCTCAAAAGTGTGAAAGAAGAATGTAAAAGTCTGAGGTTGGAAGAGCAGAGGAGCATTAGAAGACTACTGCAGTCCTCCAAGTAAGAAATGATGGTAGTCAGAACAGGGTGTTATAGGTAGAGTTGTACTTTTCAATGCGGATAATTTAGAATTCACTTTCTATATTTTAATAATAGCTAAAGGGAAGCTCTGCTGCAGCGGGATAATGAAATCTATTTTATCACCTATAAAATAAAAGGGCTGGGTTTTATAACCTTTAAAAACCATTTTAGTTTTAAATTCGGGAGTCTGTGATTGGACGATTATTACTGCTGCTACAGAATTCATATTTGAAGAAATTTCTTCTTTGACAATTAGAGGAAGTTTTCCAAAGACCTAGAGCTAATGTGAATCATCCATCCCAAACAAGAAAATTATGATTTGGGAGGATGAGGAGAGTGCTATAAAATATTCCAAGGGCAAGTCACAGAGCGCTGATTTACTCATTCTTCTGCTATTTGCCAATTTTTAAACAGCACTCATCGGAATGAACATTCTATAAAGAGATTCCTCTTTGAAAAATATTTATATGGCAAAGGTAGGATTCAATTATATCAATTGATCAAGGAAACAGACATGAGTCATACAAGAAAGACCTCACAGCTGTCACTCAGAAAAAGGACAGGTAATGACAGAAAAGAAGCAGTCTACATTACAAGGCAGAAGACCAAGACTACTTAAACAAGAAAACTGTGAGTAAATAATCTATGTAACACGATTACAGTAAGGCTAAATAAAAAAGTGCCACAACAACCGGAAAGGAAGAAGTTATGTGCTTCAGCTCTCAGATGGCATGATTATCTACGTTAAAAAGCACAGTGAATTTGGGCCGGGGATATAGCTCAGTGGTTCCGGCGCCTGTCTTGCAAGTGCAAGGACCTGGGTTCAATCCCCGGTAACCACATAACAATACTGGGTGTGGAGACTCACCCCAGCGGCAACCAATACCACATACCAGTGCCGGGCGTGGTGGCTCACGCCTGTAATCCCGGCACTCGGGAGGCAGAGGCAGGAGGATTGTGATGTGAGTTTCAGGCTGAGCTCAGGGCCAGCCTGAGCCACAAAGTGAGACCCTGTCTCAAAAAAACCTTAAAAAAAAAAAAAAAAAAGCACAGTGAATTTACATGACCACTGCTAGCACTAGTAAATTAAGCATACAAGTTCAATATGTAAAACTCAACTCAATATCCATGAATGTCAAACCAGTGTTAAAATAGAACTCATATTAACCAAAACATGACATATTGTTTATACATCCTAGGAAGCACGATAGTGTCTGTAGGTAAAACAGTGACCTATTGGTGAAACAAATAATGACAGATAGTTAGAACTTGAAGAGTAAAGATTGAAAATTTTCTCTGTCATAAAAGCAACTTTTAGGCTAGCAGAGTGCCAAATTAATATTTTTCAGAACACTGGAAATTAAAGACTTGAAATAATGTGAAGAGGGTTTATTTTTAAATGGCCCAGTATTGGTGAGAATGATTTATCTGTAACACTGAAACTTTCCCTATCTTCTGTCTCTTCTCTGAAACTAAACAGTCATATTAGAAAAAGTCTACAAAGTGCTGACCACTCTGAAGCCCCCAGAAGGATCAGTTTAAGATTAAAATGCTTGCAGAGTCCAATCCTCAAACAATCATCATTATCTGATGCACGAAAGGAGCCTATTGATGAAGCTTGACCTAATTCAGTTCCCCCTTGAGGGAACTGTCTTTTCTTAGGAATGTTTGTTAAAAATAATTAGCAGCAACTGCTTAACTTTGAAGTTGCCTAATGTGGTACTTACAATAGGGAAACAACAAATAAAAACCTTAAAAGAAAAAAAAAGGCTGCGGAATAAGAAGTCAACAGGGCATTCTACAAAGCTCTTTTGTATACCTGGAAATGTAGAAAGTTACATACATTCAAAGAGTGACGTGACTTCTCAGGTATATGCATTTTCTCCAGAAAGACCCAAGAATGAAATTCCTCTGTGTATAACAACACTGATATGGGACAAGTAGGAATATGGCAAAATGTATGTGCATCTTTATGTGGGAATTCACTAAAAGACATCAGACTTAAATACATAGAAGATTATATCATCACCAGGGATTATATCACCATGATGATATAAATTCTTCCTAAATGGTTATAAGTTGAAATTCAAGTTTGCAGTTTTTAAAAAAATTTTTATCACTACATGTTTGTAATACATAATGATTATATTTATTGTGGGGAGTTGGCACATATACATAAAACACTTTTCACCCCGTTCCTCTCTTTGAATTCTGATTTTTAAAAATGTAGACATTTCCCCGAAAATTGAGCCTAAAATTCATCTGAAAAAGATAAACCTAATAACAGTCATATGGAAAAAGATTAGTAAAATATAACTTACATTCTGAGATATTAAAACTCACTCAAATGCTATCACTTTATAAGGCTATGAAACCAAATGTTATACTATCATAACAGTGGACTTGAGATATGGGTAAGGTGGCTTTAAAAATCACTTTAAAAATTATGGCTATTCAAAAAAATCCCAGTAAGACAGAGAAAGTCCCAATAAAGACCAGTTGAGAATAAATACCTACCTCACACATTTTACAAAAATTAATTTCAAGAAAAAATAGTGCACCATATTTATAAGGATAAGAAATCATTTCTCTTTTTTTTTTTGACAGGGTCTTGCTTTGTAGTTAGGCTGGGCCTGAACTCAGCCTTGAACTCAGCAATCCTCCTGCCTCTGCCTCCTGAGTGCTAGGATTTTACAGATGTGAGCCACCACGCCAAGCACTGTGGTATGTGGTACTAATTGTTGGTGGGCGTGAGTCTCCACACCCAGTATTGTTGTATGTGATTACAGGGGATCAAACCCAAGAACTTGCACTTGCAAGGCAGGTGCCAGAACCACTGAACTAAATCCCTGGCCCAAGAAATTGTTTTTAAAGGAGATATATTTACTAATATTAAAAATCAAAACTATGTGACAGAACAAAAGCATTAAAAAGTGAATAAGTAGAGCCTCTCATAAAATATTTTTGCAATCAATATAACTGGTTAAAACATTTAAGTTTCAGATAATAAACAGATCTCTTACACATGAGATAGGGTAATTATTAGAGTATAGACTGAAGCAATTTACTCAGGAAGAAAAATACGAACACCAAATAAACAGCTCTCAAAATCTTGTTACTAATGAAAACAAAACACAGAGCATTTTATACTCATGATAACGGCCAAAAATTAATGTCTGAAAGCCAAAGAAATGAGTGAGGAGCCACGTAAATGAATCTCCATCAGTTCCTGGTAGAAATGGAAAGTTGCACAAACATTGGAGAGATGAGGTGGGCAGAGCAGCGTCCCGGCGCCTGCACTGCTGACACATGCATGAGGAGACACTCGTGAGCCACTAATTGCAGAATTTTGTAAACTACAAACAGAAAACTTAAACCCTCAACATGGGAAAAATAATTTATACTTTTTCATAAAATGGAATATTAAATGACCAGATAAAATGACTCAATAGTTTAATTACCTGATCTAACTTTAGTGACAACACAGACCATTTTATTTTGACTAATGGAAAAAGTGATAACAATTCAGAATTCTGAAATATAATAGCTCTAGGATGGAGAATCAACATAATTACTTATCTAATTTCTAATGTACAATAAGACCTTCATGCCAAAATTTTTTCTGATTCTGTTGTTTTCAGACATCAACAGCCAAGGATAAGCATATTTTTCAGCTGCCACTGAGCCATAAAAAAGAAATAAATGTCCAAGTGAAATTAGTGTATACAACAAAAATATATTCAGTAGTCTACTAACACATTATGTACAATTATGCAATGAATATACATTAAAATAACTTGAATCAAGACAAGTTTTAAAATACATTTTCAGAATCAACAGTTGATGTCAGTGACAAGTGTTACCCTGAAGCATTAACACATGGCTACAAAATATTCCAAAGTAATAAATAACCACCAGAGACATAAATTCCAGCTCTTACTTCAGTTCCTTCCATTCTGCTTCCACTTCCTTACCTTCTCCTCAGAGCCAACCTTCTCGGTACCTGCTCTTATGTGTTCCATCTCTTTTGATTTAATCTTATTTAAATTATATACAGGGGCCGGGGAGTTAGCTCAGTGGTTCCGGCGCCTGTCTTGCAAGCGCAAGGACCCGGGTTCGATTCCCCGGTAACCACATA
>PVIR01009228.1:0-54236 GCA_004026965.1 Petromus typicus | reverse complement strand
CAACTCCAAAACTAATACAAGAAAGGGAAATATAAATATCAGAGATGAAATTGAGACCAAAATAAATACAAAGAATCAAATAGCTAAAACAAATAGACAAACTCTTGGCTAATCTTACAAAAAGAAGGAAAGAAAATACCCAAGTCAGTCTGAAATGAAAGGGGTGAAACAAAATAGACAGGCTGAAATCCAAAAGATGATTAGTACTAATTCCTCAAAAAACATTACTCCAAAATATTGCACAATCCAGAAGAAGTGGACCAATTCCTAGGTAAAATGAGCTACTTAAACTGAACCGGGAAGATTAAAAAAAAAAAAAAAAACCCTGAATAATTCAATAATGGGAAATGAAATTGAGGCAGTGATACAAAACTTACCAACTAAGAAAAATCCTGTACTGAGTAGAGTCACTGCAGAATTACACAGGAACTTCACAGAAGATATAATGCCAGTACTCCTTAAATTCTTTGACCTAAATGACCGAGGAGTACTGCCAAACTCATCACTGTGATTCCAAAATCAGATAATAATTCAATTAAAAAAGAAAACTACAGTCTCTTTAAACAAAAAATCCTCAACAAGATACTGGCCAAAAGAGTGCAATAGATGATCCAAAAGATCGTACATCATATCATCAAGTAAAATTCATCCGAGATCTTCAAAGATGGTTCAACATACGCAAATTAATAAGTGTAATATGTCACATGAACAGAAGCAGGAGCAGAGATCACATATGTGATCATTCCAATAGACACAGAAAAAGCCTTTGAAAAATCCAACATCTGTTCATTAAAAAGCTTGAGTAGGAATAGAAGAACCTTATCTTAATCTAATGCAAAGCATTTCTTAAAAATCTACTGCCAATAGCATATTAAACAGGAAAAGATAAAGCTTTCCCTTTGAAGTCAGCAACAAGACAAACATGTCCATTATTACCATTCCTGTCCAATATGATATTTGAAACTATAGCCAGAGCAATCAAACAAGAGAAAGAAATAATAGGAATGCATATAAGGAAGAAAGAAGTCAAACTACCATAGTACCCATGGGAGGGACATGGTCCTCTACATAGAAGACCTAAAAAGTCTCACTAGTAGCCTACTAGACCTAATGAGAAAATTCAGTAGGGCAGTAGGACAAAAAACCAACATAGTAGCATTTCTGTACGTGGATAATGAACACACTGAAGAAGAAATTAGCAAAACAATACCACTCAAAACAGCTGCAAGAAAAACTAAGTTCTTAGGAATAAACAAAAGCAGTGAAAGACCTCTGTCATGAAAAGTATAGTAATCTGGAAAAGGAGGTTGAAGACAACATCAGAAAGTGTTCCTGGGTAGGCATAACCAGTATTGTAAGAATGACCGCAGAAGCCAAACTGTTACATGGATTTAATGCAAAGGCAATCAGAATATCAGAGTGTTCCTCACAGAACAAGAGAAACTGATCCTCAAATTTGTATCAAGCCAGAAGAGACCCAGAATAGCAAAGGCAATCCTGAGTAACAAGAATGAATCAAGAGGCATCACAATCTATATTTCAAGTTATATAACAAAGCCACAGTGATAAAATAAGGGGTACTGGCACAAAACCAGATTTGTACCAGTGGAATAGAGTAAAGGATGCGAGAAAACCTGATGTAGTCACCTATCTGATCCTTGACAAAGGAGACAAAGCATATGTTGGAGAAAAGACAACCCTTTCAACAAATGATGTTGGGAAAACTGGCTATGCATATGCAGAAGATTAAAGTTGGACTCATATCTCTCACCATGCACTATACTAAAGTCAAAATCAAACATCTACATATTAAAACAAAATCTGCTGGAAAATAAATAGAGCAAAACTCTCAAAGACATAGTACTTCATGAGTAGAATCCTAATTGTATAAGAAATAATGGCAAGAATCAATAAATGGGATTATATCAAAAGGCTTTCACATAGTAAAGAAATAACAGAGCGAAGAGACACAGAATGAGAAAAAAAATTTATGCTAACTACTTTTTGGATAGAATACCAGCATCTACGATATATAAAGAAATCCAAAAGATTAGACCCCTCCCATGAAATGGACCCGTGTAATGCATAGAAACTTTTTGGAAGAGGTACAAATGATCAATAAGTATATAAAAAAAAGTTCACTTCTGGCCACTAGAGAAAGGCAAATTAAAATAACTCAGATTTCATGAATTTGATGGCTATTATCAAGAAATCAAATAATAAATGATAGGCAGACCATATGGAAAAATCCACACTCATACATTGGTGACAATATGGCAGTTTCTCAAAATAAAAATAGAAATTCTGACCGAGGTATCACTATTCTAGGCATCCTTCCAGAAGAATTAAAGACATTATAGTGATATATGCTTATGTATCCTTATAGCAGCAAACTAATAAAACCTTCGAAGCAGTTTTATTTTTATAAACAGATGAATAGATAAATAAAATTATTTATACACTATGCACTATGACTGCACCACAAACAAGGATAAATTTGATTTGTTTTAGGAAAATGAATCCACCTTGATACCAGAATGTTAAATGAAATAATTTGGACACAATCTTAAATATCACCTTGTTTATATGAGAAATAAAGTATAAATAAATAGAAAAAAAAGATAATAGGAATTAAGGAGATAGATCTTTTGCAGGTGGAAAAAGCACAGAGATGGAGGACAGAATAGAAGAGGAAACAAAAAGAATTAAGATGTGTTTTGCACATGTACCAATTTCTCATAGTGCCTGTAATCGTGTGCTACAAACAAGAATGTGCAAAAATTTATTCACGAATAAGTAAAAAAGTGGAAAGGGCAGTGGATATGTTTGAAGCAAGAGTAGTATTTTGAGGTTGATTAATGACAATTTTTCTTTTACCATAATAGTTCTTTAGTATTTATTTATTTATTATGGACTCAGGACCTTGTGTTTATGAGGCAGGTGTGTGCATTGTTGAGCTAAATCCTTGGCCCGTTTCCTATTTTTTTGTGGTTCCAGGGATCGAACTTGGACCCTTGTGCTTGCAAGGTAGGCTCGGTACCACTTGAGCTAAGTCCCCGGCCCCAGTTTTTCTTTTCTTCTTTTTTTGAGGCAGAATCTTACTGTGTAGCCCAAGGTGGCCTTATACTCATGGCAGTCCTCCTGCCTCAGCTTCCCCTGAGTGCTGGGATTGCGGGTGTGTGCCACCCTCTTGTACTCAAACATTCAGCATCCATTTACAGTTCATCCCTTTGTTGGACGAGTAATTTGTAGTGCAGCCCCATGACAAGGTGCTGTGCCTTCATACTCTTAGACTTGTCACAAGCCACCCCTCCCTGCCCGCCAGCTTTTTTGTTCAGGGTAGGAAATGGGATATTTTTCTGAGATGTAAACAGGAAGTAAACATTCACCGCTCCTTTTTTAGACCGAGTTTTCTGTCACTTTGACAATGCCCACCCTCGTGTTATTTTCACTGGTTGGTATGCAGTCTGCCCTCTCACCCTGCTTTTCTGCAGAGGACAGTGGGTGGTTTTAGAAGGTGTCAGGTGTGCTGCTGGCCTCTGTGCTCTTTGTCTTTCAGAGGGGTCCCGGTTAGAGCCAGACTGTGGTCTGGGCCCTGCCTCCCCACCTCGGACCCAGGGGTGACTCGGGGCCTGTGCAGCAACACTTTGCTACTTAGCTTCTTCAATGTAAAGTAAAGTTTATGACAGAAATAGCTCACAGGTTGTTTGAGGTATGAATGAGAAATGAAAAATGCATAGAATAGAAACTGTTGTATAGTAAAGCCTCAGACATGTTCATTTTTAAGCCATAATTATAGTTTTTATTGAAAACAGTATACTTTTTTCCTTTAATCATGTGGTATATTAATGAAGTGAGTGGGATTTGGTGGTACTATGTGTGTATTTTTTAAGACAGAGTCTTACTATGTAGTTCAGGCTGGCCTCGAACGCATGGCAATCCTCGTGCCCCAGGCTCCTCTGCCAGGATTTGAGGTGTGTGCTGTCATGCCCAGCACAGGTATGTGTTCTCTTGAATTTTTTTTTTTTTTTTTAGACATGCTCTCACTTTGTGGTAGCATGTCTACCACAGCATGTCAGACTGGCCCTGAGCTCACTATGTAGCCCAGGCTATCCTTGAACTCACAGCAATCCTCCTACCTCTGCCTCCTGAGTGCTGGGATTACAGGTGTGAGCCACCACCCGGGCTGTCTTGAAATTTTTTAGTCCAGAAGTTTTCAGGTGAATACTTAGCTGATTGCATGTAAAAGTACATAGGAAATTAATAAAAAATATAGACTCTCTGGGTATTCGTACAAGCAAGGTTAGGCCAACACTGGAATTCCATGAGTGATAGGCCAGACCAAACTCTAAGCTAAAATAGGTCTTCATGTTGTAATGAAAGTTAACTGGAGTGGTATTTTTTATATGAACTTTTTACAGTTAATTCTGAAGAAAATATGTTCTTTAAATAAATAAAATGTTTATATTGAAATTATCTTTCAGATAACTTTTAACATAAACACCCAAAAGTTTTGGGAGACTAAGGCAAGAAAATTGCAAGTTCAAGCCAGCCTGGGAAACTCAGGGAGCCCTTATGGCCTTTTTTATATATTTAAAAAGCCTTCTAAACAGTAACGAGATGTGTGTTGTCTTACAAGTCTCCTTCTTGAGATCATTGCTTAGTGTTACTTTAATTTTGCATTTTTCCTAGTCAGTAATTTCATTTTTTCCCTCTATCCTGGCATTAATACACCTTTGCTATCTATGCTAAGGCTTCCTTGGAACATTTCAATTTCAGATAAACAGTAGATGATACTTTAATATAACTATGTCCTATGGCATTAAAACTTAACTAGGTGTCCTGCAATTTTATTTGCCCTAATTCCTGTGTGTGCATATGTTCCTATTTGTATAACACCATCCTAAGGGCTAAATATCCCCAGTCTCCATAGTAGTCCTTATTTATAATGTCTTTCACTCCCAAGACCATGGTTGTGGCCACCATTATTGTAAACTGAAATCGGCTCTTTCTGTCATCACTGCCATCAGGGGAGGCCCAGGTTTAGCTTTCTGTCTGCTCTGATCCAACTTGTGGAGAAACAAAACTCTTGCCATTGTGCACATGATTTTATTTTTTCAGAATTCATACTTGGAATATAATCCAAGACTCATCACAACCCATTCAGATTGCAGAAGTGAGGGAATAGATAGGATGAATAAGCTTCTAAAACGCCTGGCCGCCTCTGTGCCCGAGTCTGGATCCCCCGGTGCAGGCCTGGCTGCCTCAGTGGCTGCTTCCCTCCCGCTCTCGACCCTTCACCATGGCCACACCGGATCGACCCCTCCTCCTGGCTTTGTGCCCAGGGACTTCTAGGTCCAGCATTGTGGTAGAGGTCTCATAGCTTCCAGACCCCTCTTTATGGTGTCATGTGATTCTGTAATCAGAGAGTGGGCACACATGTCCTATGTTGACCTTGAGTGGGGGGTTAGATGTTTGAGCAGCCAGGTTATCACCTCAAGAGGTCTTTCGGGGGACACATAATCCTCAGAGCACCCTCAGATCTCCACGTCAGTAGCTTATTTGTCATTTGCTAAGCACAGTGTATACTTGTTCATATTCTTCTTGAAAAGCTATGCTAGTATTACCTACTAGCGTCCAGATCAGGGTAGGGATAGCTTACCCTGAAACAGATGTTTTCACTGTCAACATTTATTAAAAGTAATAATACCAAATTGGGTGAAGAAATATTGTTAAACTGTTGAGATCATTTTCTCTAATAACTTTAAAATATTTTCTAAATGACAGTGCTTTTACTTTGATTCTTGAATAAAGAAGCATTAATTTCTAATAGGTTCTGTTTTTGGAACTGAAGTTACCACCAGATGGAGAGATGAAAATCCAAGGCAGCAAGAAAACCTTGGGTTCTACCAGAAGAGGGAGTGACCAGATGCGGAAGCAGAGGCTGGGGCGACAATTCAGCACTTCCAAGGTACAGAGAGGAACCTTAAGTACGTTTGTCATCTTAATGTCTCAAAAGAATGCCAAGTACGTAAAGACTGAACATAGCCCACTGTGTCAGTTTATTTACATACTAGCAGATGAATTGGTTTGTAGTTCATTAGCCCAAAAATCTTGGTGTGGAAAATCTGGACCATAATCTTGAGTCTGCAATTGTGTTTTTCTTACCAGTAAAAC
The DNA here is from genome assembly GCA_004026965.1 of Petromus typicus. Taxonomy (NCBI): domain Eukaryota; kingdom Metazoa; phylum Chordata; class Mammalia; order Rodentia; family Petromuridae; genus Petromus; species Petromus typicus. Next base: position 48,059 of record PVIR01009228.1, on the reverse strand, counting down.
AGTATAAAATCTGTGTATGCACACCTACAAGCATCATTTAATGACTGCCAAATACTGTGCTTAAGCTTGCACTATAATACAATTTGTGTAGTTATATGGATATAGAGAATGGTATAGGGCAAAGAATAATTTTTTCAAGTTCCAGGGGAAAATAGTAAGTTTTTTCTTGAATTTATTAAAAATCTGATCTGCTACTTTCACAGGAAAATGTGATTTGCTATTGACAGTCCTTGAAAATGATATGCACTAGTTGGAGAAAAGATAGAGGAGCTTAATTTCCCATTTTTATTGAAGTTTTAATAGAAAAATAAAGAAAGAAAATGTAGCCACATCAACTCTGGAGTACTGTCAAAGCTGTCATTCTGTAGAATTTTGATCCTTAAACCATAGACTGTAACTTGTCTTCCCTTGGAGAGTGTCCACCCAGCCCTGCTTCCCAGCTCAGCTTTTCCATGGTCTATAGTTTTAAAGATTCCTTTAAAATCCACAGCATACAAATGTGCAGCTTCTAAATATAAATATCTAAAATTGATTTCTTCAATATGGAGCCATGTAAGTATCAGGGCAAGAAGGAGACAGTTACTTTGTTAAACTGATGTGTCATGGATTTTAAAAAGCTGGCTCTGAGTGGATAGGACTCCATATCACTACATTTACATATTATAAAGTGTACCAGTCATAGTTTCATGTTGATTTCTACAAAGCCTACATAGTGATTTTGACTGTGAGTATAGCAATCATTGAATATAATTGTTAGATTATATTCTTACCTAAAAGATTCTAGTTTGCCACAGAATTTGGACAGGAGTCCAATCTTACCTTATTATATTTCTTTGGCAGGATGTCTTAAATAAGTTAAAGGCATTGCATCCTTTACCAGGCTTGATACTAGAATGGAGAAGAATCACAAATGCTATTACAAAAGTGATCTTTCCCCTGCAACGGGAAAAGCGTCTACATCCTTTTCTCAGAATGGAAAGAATCTATCCTGTGTCACAGTCACATACGGCTACAGGTGATTGTAGATATGAATACTGTCCAGTTTTGAAAGGAAAATATTTTCATGTATAACATTTATCATGGCCAGGGAGTTCAAGGGTGGGTTGTTGGGTTCGGTGAAGTTCTACATCGTTTATAAAACTCCTAATTACACCCAAAGCCTTGCTAGACATGGAAATGAGTTTTAGTAAGATACACTTCCTGATTTCAAGGGCTTATTCAGAGTGACTGGATGCCTGAGGCAGCATTTTACATGAGAATGTAGATAAGAATGCATTATTTGTGTTCATGTTCTTATCCAACTTCAGTTCCCACCCTTTCCTGACCCTCTTAGACTCTCCCAGTTGCATCTCAATAGGCTTCAGAGCATCTTTATGATTAGTGTCTCACTTTACCTTAGCAGGAAACAAAGCTTTGGGTGTCTCATGGCCCTCTTGGGGCAGATATGGGTGAAGAAAGCAGTTTGCTTTCTCTAGTGGGTGTGTACCACTCTAAATACGTACCAAATATGATGTGTAGTGGAAGAAAGACAGTTTGAACTTATTGATAGAGTAGGCAGTATGGATTGGTAGTAGAGCATATGGGCTTTGAATTCAAGATTGAATCCTGGTACTGTGAAACTTGAGACAAAGCATTAATTTTCAATGCCCAAGTTTTCTCTTATATAAAAACAAGTAATAGCCCTGCTTCCCCTGGTCATTCTAAGGATTGGATAGGTCAGTATGCACCCAGTGAATAGCTCCTGCAAAGTGCTTACTTCCGTTACTGTGGGGTTTTTTTTCCCACATTGCCACATATTTTTATTTGATGCAATGCTTTTTAAAATTTTATTAATACATTTTAAATTGCATAATGACAGCATTCATGATAGGGAATTTGTTTCTCTACATAATATCTGTTGATTCTTTTTTTTCCTATTCTCTTCTTCCCTTTAACCCCTCTTCTCATTATATACAAAAGCTTTGTTTCCATTTTTCCTTCTATTTTTTGTTTATCCTTTCTGTCCTTTCCCCGGGCCTCTCCTTTGTTCCTCTTCTCATATGAGTATTTTATTCTCATTTCACAATATGTATTATACAGTGGAGTCCTTATTTCCACTTTCAAATTCTCAGACTGGTTTTTAAACATGTGTATACAATTTATTTCGCTTAAAAGTAACGTCTCATGGTGCATCCATTTAGCTATAAATGTCTCAAGCTCATCCTTCTTTATGGCAGAAAATATTCCATTATATAAAAAAATCTACATCTTCTTTATTCATTCTTCTTTATCTGTTGGTTGATGGGTATTTGGGCTGCTTCCAAGATTTAGCTATTAGACATTATGCCACTATAAACATTGGTGATTTATCCCCGTGGTAGTATGTTTTTATTTTTTGAGGAAGATACCAAGAAGGTTAATAGCTGGGTCAAATGTAATCTCTAGTTTTAGTTTTTGAGGACTCTCTCCACCAGTGACTGCACTAGTCTGCACCCCTACTAACGGTCCTTCCAGAATTTCTTAACTGGTTGATTTCTTCATAACATCCATTGTTTCTGGTATGAAATGGAATCTCCATGTTGTTTTAATTTGCATCTTTTGAATCACCAATGATAATGAACATTTTTTTCATGTATTTATTTGGTGTGTCTACTTCATCTGAGAGGTATCTATTCATTTCACTCATTTTTAGCTTTGGTCTTTATATTTGGGGAGGGTCTAATTTTTTTGAGTTCTTTATATAATCTACATATTAGTCCTTTATTTGAGGAACAGCGACCAAAAACTTTTCCTCACATTGTGGGTTGTGTCTTCCATCTCCTGGAGGTTTCTCTTCCTCTGCAGAAACTTTTTAATAAGATGAGATTGCAGTTGTTGATTGTGATAGTTTTGTTGGATTGAGGTTTTGTTCATAAAGTCTTTGCCTATACTAATGTCTTCAAGGGGCTGCAGATGTAGCTTAGTGGTCCTGCACCTGCCTGGCAAGCACAAGGTCCTGAGATCGATCCCAGTACTGCAAAAGAAAGTGAAACACCAGTGTCTTTGAAAGTTCTACCCTATTCTGTCTTCTAGTATATTAAATAGTTTCTGTTTTAATATTCAGATCTTTGATTCATTTCAAGTTTGTTAGTTCATGGTGAAAGATACAGGTCTAGTTTTAATCTTTACCACATGGAAAGCCAGTTTTTCCAGCACTGTGTATTAAAGAGACTTTCTTGGATCTTTTATAAAATATAAAGGGACTAAGTATGTCTGGAATTGTTTCTGTATCTTCTAATCTGCTCCACTGAGCCTCAGGTCTGGTTGTTTTTTTTTTTTTTTTTTTTTTGCCAGTATCATGCTCTTCTCATAGTAGCTCTGTGGTATAATTTCAAGTGAAGGATTGTGATGTCCTCTTGCTTACCTCTGTTGCCCAGAATTACCTTTGCTATTCTAGGTCTCCTCTGGTCCCAAATGAATTTCAGCATTGTTTTTTATAGTCCAGTGAGATATGCTATTGAAATTTTGATTGCTACTGAACTAAATCAGCAGAATGATTTTAGGATAATGGCTATTTTCTATATATTTGTTCTTCCTATCCAGGAACAAAGGATATCTTTATTTAATTTTTGATATCCTATTTAATGTCCTTTTTCAAAATATTGTGGTTTTCTATATAAAGGGCTTTTACTTTCTTTGTTAGATTAATTGCTAGGTATTTCAGTTTTAGGGTGCTATTTCAAAAAGTGAAATTTTCCTAACTTCTATCTCAGTGGTTTGTTATCGTGCATAAGAAGCCTTTTAGCTTTTGAGTGTTGACTTCTCCAGCTACACTACTGAATTTGGTTATTAAATCTAGAAATCTTTTGGTGGTGCTTTTGGGGTCTTCTCTGTAGAGTATCCTGTCATCCCCAAGTAACAGTAATTTCATTTCTTTCTTATCCTTATTTCTTTCTCTTATCTACTTGCTGTGGCTAATGTTTCTAGGACTGTATTGAGCAAATGTAGTGATTGGCCATTCTTATCTTGTTCCTGATTTTAGATGAAAGTTTTTAAGCTTTGATCATTTAGTAAGATGTTGGCTGTTGCTTTGTTGTACATGGCTTTCATCAGGTTGAGATAAAGGCTGGTCTGATTTTCTGTAGTGTTTTATTTATTTTTTTTATTTTTTATGGGTTTTTTGAGACAGGGTTTCGCTTTGTGGTTCAGGCTGGCTCTGAGCTCAGCCTCCAAATCACATCACAGCAATCCTCCTGCCTCTGCCTCCCGAGTGCTGGGATGACAGCCGTGAGCCACCACGCCTGGCACTGTGGTATGTGGTACTGGTTGCTGCTGGGCGTGGGTCTCCACACCCAGTATGTTACATGGTTACCGGGGATCCAACCCGGGCCCTTGCAAGACAGGCGCCGGAACCACTGAGCTAAATCCCTGGCCCCAGGGGTGGTTTTGTACTTACTATTGCTAGATACATGAACGTATTGAAAAAAATCAAACATAAGTTTAGTCTGGCATTGATAGAGCATACACTTTTAAAGAGAATTTCAGAAATGCAAATGATAAAGAAATGTCAATTTTGTTCTGTAGTTTATGTCTTTGTTCTGCTTGATTTTAGGACGAATCACCTTTACAGAACCAAATATCCAAAACGTGCCAAGAGATTTTGAAATCAAAATGCCAACCTTTGTAGAAGAGAGCCCCCCTTCCAGAGCCCTAGGCAGAGGGCTGCTACCGATGGGCAGGTAGATCTGTTTCTGTCTCTGGGTACTAAGAACCTTTTGACAGTGTGAATGGCTTGAAATACCCTACTCTACAAAATGGTGAAGTGTTTATGACACGCTCATTTCTTGTATGCACTCCCTGTTTCCAGTCCCGAGTCTTTCTCTGATGAAGCCAGCAGATATTGAAAGGCTGGACACCTAGGCTACTGATCCAGTCAGCCAGCAGGATAGGCCCGCTTATGTCAACCAGGAAGGGATGGGCTAGCAGTGCCAGCAGCACCCCTCCTGAACTCATGGAGGGAAGAAGAGGCACAGATTATTTGTGAGATCCAGTCAGGGGCATTTGCTGAGTTACAGGATAGCCAGTGTCTCAGAAACAGAGTGTGTGAATGGTGAGACATGTCTTAATGTTTAGTTGAATGGCTGCTAAAAGAGGCCCAGTATCTTTATTACTCTTTAAAGTGAGTTTCAGATTGTTATTACACTTCTTAGATGGAAATATTAACTGCACTAAGAAAGTCAGATACAGTATTTCACACATTTAAGATGCTTCGTGTCTAGCTGACAGTGTCGTTTGCGTCCCAGAGAACAAAACAAGAGGAGTTGTGTCCGGAACCCCGGGCACCAGGCACAGGTGGAGAAGGCCTCAGGCGGAGGGATGCCATTTTCAGTGAGCATGCGACATGCTTTTGTACCTTTCTCAGGTAAGCGGGCAGTGACTTTTGAGCTTCTCATGCGGAGGGAACGGTTTCTAAACCACTGGAAAAGCCTGCCGTGTGAGTGGGGCTCGGAAGCATCACTGGCCTCTCCTCCTCTCCTCGCTCCGAAGCCTGTCTCCTCTCCTGCTGGGTTTGTAGCACTCGTTCATTGTTGTCTTCATGCTCTGCCTTCTGTGGCACTTCTGTGGCTTAGCACAGCACCAGTGGCTGCCCGAACCCCGTTTTGAAGGCCCTGGTAGACTCTTGTAAGATCCCCTGGATGGTTAGTGTCCCTCACTTTCGTATCTCTGTAGCATTCGCCACAGGGGATGAGCTTTCTTTTCCTCACTTTTTCTGGCTTGGTTTCCAAGAGCTCACTCCTTCGCCCTCTCACTGGTTCTGCTCCTGTTTCTTCTCCTTTTCTGTCCGCTCCTGCTTCCTGTTGCACAGAGTGGGCCCAGTCCTGCCCACTTCTCAGCCTCTCGTCCTAAACCTGTTTGTCTGCAGAACACTGGGACTTGGATCTGACTCCCAGGCTTCCCCTCTCCTCATGCAGATTGCCTGCTGGCAAGTCCAGGCGAGTGTAGGGAGCCTTCTGAATTTACTTTGAATTCTGTGAGAAACTTAATATTCAAAAGGTCCAATAAGGCAGAACTTTTCAGTTTATATTTTAAGTATCAGCATATAAAGTTCAGTCAGGCTTACCCATGGGAATAGCAGGCCTGTGTGGTGTTTGGTGCTTTCTTAATGGGACTGTGCAATCCTGAGTTTCTCCTTTTTGTATAAAGGAAAGAGCATGGCTCAACTTAAAAGTAATATTGTTATTAGGAGTAATACGAGACTTATTCATAATTTGACGTTTTTTTCATAGCCACGTTAACATTTTCCTATGTACGTTTGAAAGGTCTTACCAAGTCCTCCAGCACATAAGCCTTTTATTTAAGATAAAGGACATAATAGTTTTATTTTTAGTTTCTTAGGCACCCTCCATTTCCTTCGTAGTTGTGCTGGTTTACATTCCGGCCAACAGTAAAGAAGATCCCTTTTCCCCTGCAGCCTGCCAGTGTTTATTATTTTTTGTATTTGCTTGGGATGAGATAGAATTTCAGTAGTACGGATTTACATCTCGCTGGTGGCTAAAGGTGCAGAACATTTTTTCACGTAACTGTTGGCGATTCAAACTTTTGAGAAATGTCTATTTAGCTCATTTGCCCATTTATTGATTAATTATTTAGATGTGGAATTTATTGCCCATTTATTGGTTATTTAGCTATTTTGCTGTTTAATATGTTTTGGATAGTGATCTTCTCTCTGGAGAATAGCTGACAAATTTTTCTCCCATTCTGTTAATTTTTTCTTTTGCTATACAGAAGCCTTTTAATTCTATGAGATCTCATCAGTCAGTTTTTACTGCTGTCCCTTGAGGTAACAGAGTCTTCTTCAGGAAGGGCTCCAGTGCCCAGACTTTGGAGTGTCCCCCATGTTTTCTATTAGCACTTTCAGCTTTAGACCTTAGGTTTAGGTCTTTGATGCATTTTGAGTTGTTTTCTGTACAGGTTGAGATAGGGATCTAGTTTGAATCTTCTACATGTGGATATTCAGGGTTTGTTGTTGTTAAAGAGGCTGTCTTTCCTCCAGTATGTTTTTGGTACCTTTATTGTAAATTAGATGGCTGTAGCTGTGATATAGCTCATTGGTCCATTCTGTCAGTTTTTAAATTATTTGTTAGGGATTTAATTCACTTCAGGATGTGTGGGATCCATTTTTAGGAGGCATAAATTTTTGGAGGCATCTTGTTGCTTTGTTTCCTCACAATATCTGTGTTTCTGTATTGAAGCTTACAGGCCAGTTGATTGGATATCCATCTCTTCAGTGTTGTGTGCTGGTCTTTTTAGTAAGTGACTTTCTGTCTGTGCTGTGCCCTTGGTTGGGGTATGTCTCAGTGTAAGAACACTCATATTGTGAGTTCAAATATTAGCACTGTTTTGCAAAGAGAGAATACCAGTAATTTTAACATCTAAAGAACTATCCGTGTATCAACATAAAATTTAAAAATTTGTTTTAAAAGTTCTGTACTATTTCACTAGCCCAGGAAAAGAAAAGGAGAGTATTAATTTAGGACAGACTAGGAAAAAGAAAAATGCTTTGATGATAATATGTATGTTCCACAAAAGAAGGGAGGAGGGAGGGAGATTTAAGAAAAGGAAAGAAAGAACAGAAGGGAATCTAAATGGAAAGTGAGAGAAAATATAGGCAGATTGAGTCTAATTAGTGAACTAGAAGAAATACAAAGTTGGAAAACCTCATGAAACCCTTGTGAGAGAGTGAACAGGACCCTGGAGACAGAGCGGTGATTGTGTAACAGACACACGTTATTTACACACACCAACACCACTCCGGGCTTCTCCTGTTTGGAGCAATTATACTGGAAATAATTATTCTTCCCACATTTCGACTAGATAGTGGCTGATAAAGGGGAGTCGTCCGTGCTCTCCTTCCCTGTGAATCCCAGAAGAGGCTGTTCAGGGCTCCGAGGCTGCACTCTGCCCGCTATTTGGGGATGAGCCCTGGGACAGGTCAGCCAGCATAGGCCAGCTCCATCTGCTCTGCACCTGGGAATGAAAGCTCGGGCTGCCCGCCTCTGCCCGCACTTCCATGGCCCATAGGCAGGTCTGGACTGTGGCCCACACCCTAGATTACAGGCCGCACTGTTGGCAGCAAGCCTGGCGGGTGTTCGGGTGTTTGTGTGCATCTGTGTTTATCTGAATGGCTCAGTGTGGGATTAAAAGTCATTAATGGAACTAGTCTACTAGTTCCACTTCTCCTTGTCCCAAGAGTTTAGTTTCTTGTGTCTCTGTCACCGATCTAGGCCCAGCTAATGACCAGGCAGGTGCCTCAGGGCCCCCTGGGTGGACACGGCCACGGCCTCAGGAGTGTGCTAAGGGGTTTTCTTTAACATTGCCTGTGTGGAGGAGAGGCCCCACTCCCCCACTGAGCACTGCTGTTCATTGTCTATTTCTGCTACCCTCTGGCTGCTGGGTTCTTCTCTCCACCCAGAAAGAACCACCAGGTAGAGAGGCAAAAGACTCAGCAGAAGTATTCATTGTAGAGCAAAGTAGAAAGCATCATTTTTGGAAAGAGGGAACAAAACTTCCCAGACAAATCACCATGGAAGGGAGCCTTAAAAGGGTTGCCCAAGGGCTTTCCCTGTTTAGGGGATTTATACCTCCCAAATGACTGTTTTAGACAAGTTGAGATTAATGCATGAGGTACAGTCAGAAAAGTTTGACGTAGGAACTTGGGGAAAATACAACCTGAGCCCCATCCGGCCAGCATGGGGAGCTTAGGTTCTTTCTCTGCAAGTCTCCTGTTACCTCCTAGCTTCACTTTGTTTCTTATCATTCTAAACATCAACGCAGCATTTCTGAGTTTTGCAGTCCCTCCTGTGTCCTGAGCAGAGCTATGGTTTTTTTTTTGAGACAGGGTCTCGCTTTGTGGTTCAGGCTGGCCCTGAGCTCAGCCTCCAACTCACATCACAGCAATCCTCCTGCCTCTGCCTCCCGAGTGCTGGGATTACAGGCGTGAGCCACCACGCCCGGCACTGTGGTATGTGGTGCTGATTGCTGTTGGGTGTGAGTCTCCACGCCCAGTATTTGTATGTGGTTGGGTGGGGGTGGGAATTGAACCCAGGTCCTTGCGCTTGCAAGACAGACGCTGGAACCACTGAGCTAAACCCCCGGCCTTCAGTCCATAAATTATTTTAATCTTCTTAATAACTCACTTACTGATTTTTTTTTAAATGTCTTTGCTATTGGCAAAGCGAAGCATGTTTCTCTTCAGCCCACTTAATGCCCGGTGGACCACAACTTTACTTAATTATTCTTTCAGCAATAATTTCTCATGGCTCATTGTGCCCTAGAATCTGTGCAAGGTTTTCTGTGGAATGAAAAGGAAGTAAGAGTGTCTCATTCTTACAGACCCAGTGCCATGCCAAGTGCTGTTCGGTATGATTTGCCTCGTGCTGTAGGCCTCCACCATGGTCAGGGCTACACATCAGTGCAGCTTTGTGCATGTGTCGTAGACCTGGAAGCTAAACAGAAAGGAAGATCTAATATGCTGAACTGAATTGCATCGTAGTAGAAGGGTTTTAGCTTTGGAACCCTTGACCTCAAAGTTCGAAATTGGAGCTAGATTTCTGTCAAGCTGCTCACTTGCGTAGAAGCTGGATTACATTCCACAGAGTGTTGCACTGGCTTATGTGGATCATTCCTGCTTCAGGTGGGTTAATACTGGCCGCGGACTACTCTCAGCTTGAACTGAGGATCTTGGCTCATTTATCTCACGATCGTCGGCTCATTCAAGTATTGAACACCGGAGCCGATGTTTTCAAGAGCATTGCAGCAGAATGGAAGACGATGGAGCCAGAGTCTGTGGGGGATGATCTGCGGCAACAGGCAAAGCAGGTGACCTTACTGGATATGCTTAGTAGAAGTCACAAGAGTGTAATGGTTCAGAATTTTTAAATTATTTCATTGTTTGTAGCTGAGGAACATTTTCTCTATCTTGGGATGTTTGAGCTTTCATTCCTCAGAGCCTGACTCACGGTGTTCATTATTCTTTCTTTGTAGCAGCAATAGAAAGAACCAAAAGATAAAGATCTGAGACCAGTTAGTATCAAGAAAGCCCGGTATATTCAAGACCATTATGAGGCTGGTCATAAGACCCTTGCACTTAGTAGATGCTTGTTTAAATGTGGTTGAGATCATAGTACTGGTTCTGGTATTTATTTATGAGTATGTATATATGTGTATTTTACGGCATTTTCTAGTTAGTAAATGTCTTGCCATAAAGTTGTGTATTTTAATTTTTATGTTTCCCACAGCATCAAGCCACAGTATGTTGTGTAGAGATATTCTCTGAGTATTTGTTGAAAAGTGAACATTGCTAAGCTGTAGATTGTGATTAACTCCTTATGGTAGACCATGGTAGGCACTTAGCCTTGTAGGGCTGGTATAAGTTAATCATGCTGCCCTTGCACCTTTGAAATGGATCCATTTGGTTCCCACTCTTGGGTGACTATATGTTTTCTGGCCTTAACACTGTACTTCATTGTCATGTGGCCTGTATTGTTGATAGGATTATGGGCAGAGGCAGAGCAGGGTGCCCCAGCTCTGAGGTCCTGTGCTATCTGTATTATATGTGTACTTCTAATTGCTTTCTGATGTCATGCCTAACTGGCTTCCTCTCATCACTTATTATTTAGCGACAACATTTGTTTTTTTCCACTATTAGGAAAGCCAGCTCTGTCCTATCAGTTTAATGAACTCTGGGGTCCTGCACTTAGCCAGAATCAAACCCTAGGCAACATAGGTAATATTTCACAGTTAAGCCTCATAATCAACTCTTTGGGTAGGTGTTATTATTTCTGTTTCCATTCTGTAGAGGAGAAAATAGGGGCATAGAAAGTAATTTAATTAGTTATTCAACTATAAGTGGTAGAGTCAGGAGAAATTTAGAAGATTATAACTTGGGCCATCTCACCCTCTAATCTACACACTCGTCACTGGTGGTGGCCGCCTCTCTATAATAACCTCTTTCATGATTTACCTCTGTATGTGCTACACCACTTGTTTTCTACTCAGCCACACTCTGAGCCACCGAATTTATGAGTCTTGCTGAGATCTTAGGCAGCAGTAAGTTGTACAGGCTAAAAACAAATAAGCATTCGGAATCACAACAAAGTAAGCTTTTTTTGTTTGTTTTTTTGAGACAGCATCTCACTATGTAGTTCAGGTTGGCCTTGAAGTCACTGTGTAGCTTAGGTGGCCTTGAATTTGAATTATTCTCTTGAATTTGAAATTATTCTCAGCCTCCCAGGTGTTGAAATTATAGGTGTGTGCCACTGCATGAAGCTGGTAAAGCATTTTGAATAAACCATAAAAGGAAAATAAAGAGTAACTTCTTCCCTAAAAGATTTAAAAAAGAAAGAAAGGGGGGTGGTAGTGGGGAACCTTCTAATAGCTTACACATGAAAAATATTTAGGATTGTGATACTCATTTTATGGAAGTTATCTTTTTGTGTTGTGCTTAACATTTACATAGAGCTTGCTTTATCCCAGACAGCTGTCTCAACACCTATATGCAATAATTCTTTCAGTGTTAACTCCATGCCATAGGTATTGCCATCTTCATTTCATAGATGAGGAAACAGAGGCAGGGAGACAGGTTAGGTGATCAGCAAGAGAGCGTATTTCTGTGATGGTGGCACCGAATCAGAGCCTTGGCAGTATTTGCTGTTAAATCAGAATCTTGCCAGTGACCTATCTGAATCTTTTCCCTCTGCTGCTCCCAGAACTTCCTCAGACTTTGTATTTAACCCAGATAAATTCAGCCATGGTAGGGTGTTAGGGGGCTGTAATTTGAAGGTATTTATTTCCAGTATGGTCTCTACAAGAACAAGCGATTTGTTCCTTTAGTCCTATCCGCAGGTAAGTCGAGGGATATTTCTAATACTTTCTTTCCAGCTTCTAGGTGCTTCTTCAAGCAGATGTTCAGGGGGTTTCTGAGGAATCAGAAGCTGCTCTAAGGATCGATGGACGGAGGACAAGTGGAAATAGACCTTGCCTTTTAGACTGGGACTACTGTCCTAAAACTCATACACACATTTAAATCCACTTATTCTCTGTCCTCTCCCCTCCGCTTCTCTCTTAGGAAGTAGCACTAGCCTGGTGTGGCGCACAGCTAGATCCTACACCCCGGAGCTGCAGCAGAGGATCGCTGTGAGTTCTAGGCCACCCTAGGCTACATAGTGAGTTCAAGGCCAGCCTGAATTATATAGTGAGATCCTTTCTCCCCCCAAAAGAAGCCTTCCAAAGTAGATCTAATCATTTCTTTGATTCATTATGAAATAAAAAATTTATCAATTTCAGTCTAAATGAACTGGCTATATTCACATTTTATGTAGCTCTGACTTAATTTCCCTACTGAATATGATGACTCCCTTTCAGATTTGCTATGGAATCATTTATGGAATGGGAGCTAAATCTTTAGGAGAACAGATGGGCATTAATGAAAACGATGCTGCCTGCTACATTGACTCCTTCAAGTCCAAATACACAGGTAAAGAGCTTGAGTGCTGAGCATCTTCTGGACTCTATTATTTGCAATCCAGATTCCTCATATTTTATTTATATAAATTTGTGTCCCAGAATTTTCTACCAAAATTTTTATTTTCAGAAATTCTTATCAGGCATCATCGAAGGCAAATATCACAAACCTTACTTATTATGATTATTTATGAAGATATACTATTTTTCACAAAAATGGGGACAGACATGGATACGAACTCTGAGAGGAGACTGTGACAGAGCATTTTGAGTGTTATTATCTTTTTTTTTTTTTGAGACAGGGTCTTGCTTTTTTTTGTAGTTCAGGCTGGCCCTGAGCTCAGCCTCCAACTCACATCACAGCAATCCTCCTGCCTCTGCCTCTCGAGTGCTGGGATGACAGGCGTGAGCCACCACTCCCGGCACTGTGGTATGTAGTGCTGGTTGCTGCTGGGTGTGAGTCTCCACTCCCAGTATTGTATGTGGTTGGGAGGGTGGGAATCGAACCCAGGCCCTTGTGCTTGCAAGACAGGCACCGGAACCATTGAGCTAACTCCCCGGCCCTGAGTGTCATTATCTTAAATTAGATGCTCTTGACAGTTTTTCAAAATATAATTTACATGCAATGTCCCCTTTTTTATGTATATAGTTGTATGAATTTTGATAAATGTTTGTGGTCACATAATGCGTGTCACATTCAAGAGATAGAATGGGCACTAGAGACCCAGACAGTTCTTTCACCCTCTCTTATAATCAGTTCTGAACCTGCTCCCACTGGCACTGACTAACCAATACTAGGAGGAAAGAAAAAAATATGAAGATTTGAAAGGAAAAAGGAAACTGCTGCGATAGTCAGATATAATCTGGTCTTGTACATGGATTCTAGAAAAACAACTACAAAAATTAACTATAAAATAACTAGAACAGATAACTAAATTTCGGCAAGATCCCATCATATAAATTTAATCTGTACAATCAGTGCCACTCCTCTACTAGCAAGAGATAATTAGTGATGTCATGAAAAAACTTTGAAATACTGGTGCATAAATTTAGCAGAGTATGTGTACGCCTTATACGTTGAAAATTCCAAAGCAATCTGGAGAGAAATACATATAGATGTGTAGCCCGACCATGTTGATCTGTTGGATGCACAGTATTGTTAAAATTCTCTGTAAATTGTCATAGATTCAGTGCCATCTTGATCAAAATTCCATTAGAATTTTTTTTGCCCAGTACCAGGGATGACACGACCTTGTGCTTGCCAGGCAGGATACAGCCCTGGCCCACATTCCTGCTTCAGAATTCCATTAGACTTTCATGTAGAATTTGACAAGTTGATTATAAATTCTTATGGATATCTAGAGGGCTTGAAATTACTCTAATAATGTTTTAGGGTAAAATTACAATGTTGAGGATTTACATTTCTTGATTTTAAAATAATATAAAGTTACAATAATTGAGATAGGCGTGAGGTAGTCTTACAGAACAATTAAACACATTGAGAGCACAGAAATAGACCTCTAAAATAGAACTGATTTTCACAAGTTTGCATGATTTATCAGATGAAGGCAGTCTTCAAAATTTAGTACTAGAGCAGTTAGATACTGGAGGGAAAATAATCCCCAATTTTATATCATATCAAATGTAAATTTAACTTCGTTAGGTATGTAGTCTTAGACATAACATCTAAATTATAAATCAAAAGAAAACAGAAATCTCTGTTTTAGGCAAAGGTATTTTAAGTCATAATAACTATAAATAAACCACAATAGGAAGACATTAACAGAAAACACCATTGAGGAAATATAAAAGCAAGCTATAGCCCAGGAGAAAATATTTTCAGTTTCCATTGTCCAACAAAGGACTTATATTTGTAATAAATAAGAAACTGTTAGGGCCAGGGAGTTAGCTTAGTGGTTCCGGCGCCTGTCTTGCAAGCGCAAGGACCCCGGTTCGATCCCCGGTAACCACATACCATACTGGGCAAGGAGACTCACACCCAGCAGCAACCAGTACCACATACCACAGTGCCGGGCGTGGTGGCTCACGCCTGTAATCCCAGCACTCGGGAGGCAGAGGTAGGAGAATTGCTGTGCTGTGAGTTTGAGGCTGAGCTCAGGGCCAGCCTGAACCACAAAGCGAGACCCTGTCTAAAAAAAAACCTACAAAAAAAAAAAAGAAACTGTTATAACTCAGTGTTTCTAAGACAAACAATCTAATTAAAGAAAAGTAGAAAGATTGAGCAGATATTTGACCAAATACACAAATGACATTAATTGTTGTCACCACTAGTCATCAGGGAAAAGCACATTAAAATTAAAGAGAAACCATTACCCAAACAATATAATGGCCCAAATTAAAAAGTACTATATCTTGGGCTGAGGATATAGCTCAGTGGTTCTGGCGCCTGTTTTACAAGCACAAGGACCTGAGTTTGACCTCACCAGTACCACATACCACAGGGTCAAGTGTGGTGACTCACGCCCACCAACAATCAGTACCACCTACCACAATGCAGGCCGTGGTAGCTCATACCTGTAATCTCAGCACTCAGGAGGCAGAGGCAGGAGGATTAGTCTGAGTTTGATGCTCATCTCGGCTACACAGTGAGCTCAGAGCCAGCCTGAACTGCAAAGCAAGACCCTGTTTAAAAGGTAAAATCACTTTGGAAAAAGTGTGATTTTGCTTTCTTATAAAGTTAAACACAAACTTAACCATATGACCCCCAAATTCTAGTTTCAGGTGTTTGTCTACAAAAATTAAAAATGTATCTCCAAAGGAAGATTTAAAAATGAATATTATTACAGCCAAATATTGAGAGTAAGCCAACTGCCTATTAATGGGAAAATAGTTAAACAAATTTTAGTATACCTCTACAGTGGAATACTGCCTGTCAAGGAAAATAAATCAGATGCTGATATATTCGGATCTAGATTATATTTCAGAATTTTTTCAAGTAGCTCAAAGAGCTACTCTAGGAGTGAGGTAGAAAAAACTTGTGGAAGTGCAGCCTCTTGAAGTTCATCCTTTCCCTTGCTTTTCATCCAGCAATACCACGGTCAGTCTTAAGGGGAAAAGGAGGGCATCCTGACTGCGTTCTGAGGTTTCTGTGGTGGTGGTGGTGGCCAGACACCCCAGAGGCTTCCCTGCCCTGAGTGTTCTGCCCTCTTCCTGTCACTCGTCATCAAGTATCTCTTGTGCCAACGACACAAGAGGCTTTCTGATTGGGAGGCATATTTGCTACTTAAGATGAGCAGAGTAGCAGGCCTCTGCTACTGGTAATGTTGTGAGGGGACAGAGTTCTGGTACAGAAGAACCTCTTGCTCCGAGATGGGAGTGACTAGAGTTTGGACTGACCCACCTGAAACAGCAGATGGCTCCTGGAGAGCCCTAGGCACAGTGAAGGGTAGGATGGTCGTCCAGTAGGGACACCCCAGTCCAGAGTGCCTTTGAACACTACACTACCTACCGTGTTTTTGAATTTTACAAAGTAGAGATTAATATTGTCTACTGGTGAATGTTTACTTTTTTTTTTTTTTTTTTTTGAGACAAGGTCTCACTTTGTAGCTCAGGTTGGTCCTAAACTTACTGTATAGCCCAGGCTAGCCTCAAACTCTTGGTAATCGTCCTACCTCTGCCTCCTTAGTACTGGGATTACAGGTGTGTATCACCATGCCCAACATGGTGGTATGTGGTACCAGGGATCAAACCCAGGACCTTGTGTTTGCTAGACAGATACAGAGCTAAATCCCCAGCCCTGGTGGATGTTTATTATAACTCATGTACTTATTTTAGCAAAGTTCCACTTTCTTTCAAAATATAGATAGTAAAGAGGAGCTGTTAGAATGTTTTAAGCCTCAAGCTGGTAAGATTGGCGAGTACAGGACAGTAGCATTGTCAAGCATGGGAAATCCGCGCGTGTGGAATGGCCTCAGAATCGGAATGGAGACACCCATTTGGTGGAATTTAGTGTCATATAATCCTTTGGTAATTGTTGATTAAAAACAGATTGTTATTTCTAGTTGCTTTTTCCCCTAACTTTTCAAGTCTACAGAAAGCAAATGAAGGTTTGTGTGTGTAATTTTGATACAATATTAGTGTTCGGAATCAGAGGCAGGATTTTGGTGTGTTTCATTCTGGGCACTGAAACCACTGAATGAAAATAAGGATGGACCGGGTTGTAACTAAGTGTCTCTGTATCTTCTTTTTAGGGATTAACCGCTTCCTGAGAGAGACAGTGAAGAACTGTGAAAGACACGGCTTTGTCCAGACCATTTTGGGAAGGCGTAGATATCTTCCAGGAATCAAAGACAGCAACCTTTATCGTAAAGCTCATGTATGTTTCTGTGGATTTTAAACTTAACCTTTTAATGATATATGACAGAATCAGATCTTTGAATGTAAATGGCCAATCACTGATTTTGTTTAGGACCTCTGGAATGATGGTACAGTCAGCAGCAAATTAATACAGACTGAGTCTTTTCTCAGGGACCAACACTTCAGGTCACCTGGCCCTGGGAGGGGCTGTGTAACGAGACGAAGAAAGGCAGTGCGGGTGCAGACTCAGTTCACTGCACAGAGGCAGTTTCCCGTGGGAGGAGAACTGAGTGTAACTCTAAAAGTCAGTCCCTCTCACCAGTGATGACTGAGTCTACAGTAGACTCACCAGCACATGGCAGAGCTGCCGTAACTTTGAAATGCACAGGAACATTTCTTTAACAGATACCTAGTATCCTACAACAGTGGTGGCGAATCTATGGCATGCGCGTCGTTTGTTGTTCTTTTATGTTAAAAGATGTATGAGTTGTGTTTTCTGGACCCAAACCTCAGTATTCAGGTTTAATTGCAGCATTGGGACTTTGTGATAAATAAGTGGCCTTTGGGTTGCAGTTTGGTTGCTTGTCTCTCAAAGGTTACCATCACTACCCTAGAGATTGGGTGTAGCCCAGGTGACAGGAACTGTCAAGCTATATTGACCACCTCTCTTGGATAACTTCTTCCTATTTTCTGAGACCTTTTGAGGCACCAGTAGTAACAGTCATGGACAGGCTACACCAGGATAGTAAACAAGGCTCATTCCTCTATGACCCCAGGATATTAATTTTTAGCAGCCATAGTCACCCGCTAGAAGCTCCTGCAGAAATTACTTCAGGGAAGTTCTGACTTCACACCCAGTGTTCCAGGATCTGCATTAACTCTGGTCAGTAATGATTAGCCTCAGCAGCCCATAAAAAGCTCCAAATTTCCTGGAACCAAATTCTACACAAGAGAAGAGGTCGTTAGAATAGGGTGTATGTTTCCATCAAAATTATGAAGAGTGATAGTCTGCTTA
The DNA here is from genome assembly GCA_004026965.1 of Petromus typicus. Taxonomy (NCBI): domain Eukaryota; kingdom Metazoa; phylum Chordata; class Mammalia; order Rodentia; family Petromuridae; genus Petromus; species Petromus typicus. The sequence continues at coordinate 30,247 of PVIR01009228.1, read as the reverse complement.
TGTTTAGGATTAGGAATACTTTGAGGAATAAATCCCTTTAAGTTTAAAACAGCTAGGGTACTGATGGCATATGTTTATAAAGTAAAATAATTTTTGAGCTACTATATAAATTCTAAATATAATGTTGTTTTGGGGAGAGTTGATTATTGCTATTATTTTGAGGAGTGAAGTTACAGTTTAATAGCTTTGTGGTCAACAAGCATACCAGTAAGAATAGTTAATCTAGCTGTTAAAGAGACTGCTTTTAAAAAATTGTTTATTGGCACATTTTAGGTGTATATAATGATCACATTCATCATAGGGAATTTGTACCTGTCTTACTTCCTTGTATTTGGTCTGTTCTCTTGGAGCCATGGATATTACAGTTGGCATTCTTAGGATCCATCCTACTAGTTGATGTCCTGGGTTGTATTCCTATCGAGATTTCCATTCTGGCTGCAAATACTAACACTTATCTGCTGACCCTGAGGGTTGGCCTAGACTGCTAGCGTAATGGATTGGACACCTATCTTTCCTAGGCTGAGCGTCAGGCCGTCAACACAACAGTCCAAGGATCTGCAGCTGATATAGTCAAAATAGCGACAGTGAACATTCAGAAGCAGTTAGAGACCTTCCACTCCGCCTTCAAGTCCCACAGTCATCGGGAGAGGATGCTTCGGGGCGACAGCGCAGGTTTGTTCCTCAGTGAGGCCTCGACCTGGGCAAAGCTGCTGTGTCCACAGGAAGACAGGTGCTTCCTGTTCTGTCTCTCCCAGTGTCCTTAGGAAGGTTTGGAATTTTGGAAGTTAGTAAGGGTCTGCCAAAGGAATCACTGTTTATGCAGGCTCTGTCTACTTTATTCACCATATTAGAAATTGGATAAGGAATTAAAAACTGAACATTTAAAAACTTTAATAAACCCACCACATTTTAAGATGAGTAACACGTTTTTCTGAAAGCATATCTTTATAGAACAAGGTGATTAGTGATGGGTTACTTTATTTTACATTTCTGCAATTCTCTTTAATTCCTGGCCTTAGAAGAGAAGTGTGATCAATTTGTTACAGTATCATGTGTCCTGTGACCTTTGGGAAGTCCTTTGTGAAATCTAGGTGACATGTGTCCCGGTCTGATATGTTCTGTGGGATGTGGGGAGCTCCAGTCCTCGCCCCAGATGCTTGGTTACTCTGGTCTGCACTTCTGAGAGAATGACACTGCAGAGGACAGATCATGTCAGAGCGCTACTCTGTCCTGACTTTGCAGTTCTGGGCTCCTCTGTGGCCCTCGAGGGGTGTAAGAATGTGCCAATTTTCCTGTGTGTGTATGACCTCCAGTGTTCTCTGCCATCTTGAGCTGACCTCCTCCTCACATACACGCTTTTGCCCATATTGCCATCTTCTCTGGTCCTTATTTAAAATACTTTTTCTCTGAGTTTTCTTCTTACGGCTTACATTATTCCTTTTCCTAACAAGAACACAGAACTGTTTCCTCCTTTTGTCACAAGTCTGTACTTCTGATTTAAATCTCATATCAGTTTCTGGGATTATCAAACTGTGACTGCAGCTGTGCTCTGCATTCTCCCCCAGAATGTAGGCACACAGGGGAGGGATAAAGTGCTGGTGCGGAAAAGCCACTGATCAGCAGTCGAGGCTGCACCGTGCTACCTAAGGACAAATGTGGCGGTTACTGAGAAGAATGTAGGCAGTTACGTAGATATAATGATGGAGACTTGGAAGTCAAAGTTACCGACACATACTTAAAATCTCCCAACATGGAGAAGAGGTGCCACCTGACTGTCGGAGGGAGAGTGTGGCTCAGTGACAGTAGTTTTGCCTCTGCTGGTCGAGGTGAGCGGGAGGCGCCGAGCCGAGTCCTGTGGAGTGACTCCATGATGTCACTCGGCTCAGGGGCTCTAAGGAGGGGAGCAAGGAACAAGAGGGTCATGGCCTTGGGGCAGAAGCCAGATGACAAGGGGACACCTGGAGCACAAAGCTGTGGGGACCAGAACGGAGGAAGCGCCAGCATCCAGAGATGGGTGTGTGTGTGTGTGTGTGTGTGTGTGTGTGTGTGTGTGTGCGCGCGCGCGCGTGTGTACAGTGAGTGAGGCTAGTGGTGTGGGCAGATCTCGGCTGAACTGGCACACAGAGGAGGAACCTCGGGCTGCAGACAGTGACAGTGGTGCCCGGCCTGGGGAGAAGCCGGGGGATACTGAAGGGGACACCACGAGGGCTGGGCATGCAGGGTGCATCAGATAATCTGGACGGCAGAAAGGGAGGACTGCTGCGAGGGGTGGGGAAAGGAGGCCCTGCAGTACTCACCTCGCGCATCTCCTGACCAGACAGCTGTGGTCTGTCCCGCTGGGTCCAGCGAGTTAGGAAACGGTACCAGAGTTCTTGATTTTGCAAGTCATGGCTTCTTTTGAGAATCACTGGAAAACGTACACTCAGACCCTTCAACTCACAGGTTCTCTGCGGTCCACAGGTGCCACGAGGTTTAGAGTTACATGGCTAAAAAATAGGATCCCATTGGGAGAGCACCAGTTCTACCACAGCGAAGCTTCCAGCCATGAACAGATAGAAGAGAATCCCCTTATAAATCCCGATCTAACAGCTTGGGTTTACTTCCCCGAGGCAGGAACCGGGCCCAGGCACACTGCTGTGTTCACACCGCGGGGGCGGGCCCCACGGACAGGGGAAAAATGGTTGCTTATGAAAAGTGAGACTAGAGTTTACAGCAGAGCTCTCTGCCCTGTTCAGGAAAATTGTTGAGGATTTATCTGAGGAAGGCTAGGTAAGTTAGTAATTATTTCCAAGACAGTTCTGAGTCTTATGTGTTCAGTTTTGTAATTAAAATTTCTTGTAATATGTCACATCTCTAAAAATACAATAAAAATGCTCCTGTATCAGTGACATGCCTCTCACTCATGCTACTATTTTCTGGGGTAGGAGTATTTCCAAAGAGGAAACTGCAGGGGATGTTCTGCCCAGTCAGAGGAGGCTTCTTCATCCTTCAGCTCCACGACGAACTTTTGTATGAAGTAGCAGAAGAGGACATCGTTCAGGTATTCGCAGTGTGTCACTCCGAAGCCCCCTGCCCAGGCTGTGGTCCCTGCCGGAGGAACCCTGCCTTTTCCATGGGGTGGCTGTACAAGTATTTAATCCTTACTGGTGAGAAGGAGCTAAGAGATAGAAGTTCTTGGTGTGGGGATACTTTTGTCTGATGGAAACTCGGTAAAGACGTGGGGTCTTGCGCTGAGGGTTCCCAAGCTGCAGACATCCTAGCCGAAGCTGTCGGAAGCTCTGCTCACCAGCGAAGGGCAGCGTGAGACGCTCTTTAGTTGGGCTTCAGGCGCCGTCAGATGAAGAACTGCAGTCTGGTTTAGCACCTTCCCGGGGGGCTGGCAAACATCCTCTGGTTTGCTGCGTTAACTTCATGTCTTGTCTGTCTTCCTTTCCTTGTAGGTAGCTCAGATTGTCAAGAACGAAATGGAAAGCGCCATAAATCTTTCTGTGAAGCTGAAAGTGAGAATGAAAATAGGTGCCAGCTGGGGAGAGCTGAAGGACTTTGATGTGTGATCCTGCAGCCGACTCGTCTCCTGGGAAGAAGCGCGGGGGACAGCCCGCAGGGGAGGACAGTGACTGCCCTCGCACCTGTCCACGGAGACACTCTTACGTCCCGACCGATGGAGGGCAGACGCCTAGAGTGAGAGTTTCAAAATGTCTATCAGATCTGTTCCCTGTAGTGCCAAACAAGATGTTGGGGGACGGGTGAACGTGAAGCACCAAGTTTAGTGCTTATATTCACTCCCAAAGGCTCTGTGAATTTGTCTCCAGGAATTCCGTAACTTACTGTGCCTTTAAACAAGTTCAGAACTTATGTTTGAAACATGCACTTAGCACTTCGCTCCTCTCTGTCGGCTGAACATGAAGGAATGGAGTTCCACCTAGAGGTGTGTCTGACCCTGTCCAGGGTCCAGGCGCTCACTGTGGAGACCCAGCAGGAGCCACGGGCAGAGAAGGATTTGGTGTCACACATACCGCCGAGGTTAGGCCTGGTACGTGATCTTTTCCTTCCAGTATTAAGACTTCTGAGCTTAACACTAGCTGCCATAAGTACTATGACTTAATGTGGATGGAGTCTATTTCCATGAAATGTTTCTTCCCCTTTTTTCTTCCTCAGTTCATACAATGAAAATATTGGAAATATTTATTTACTAAAGATGAGCTAGACCTCTTCAAGAGGCGTCCTGTTCTGTAAGATCAGATATTTATTGCTGATGAACCTAACACACAAGGAAAGCGCCCTCTACCAGCCCCCTTGCCTCGGTCTGTGCTGGGACTGGAAGCGGTCCCAGGCCGAGGACCCTGAGCGTTGCAATCCCAGTCAGGTGTAGAACTGACCTTTTTTGCTGTTGAAATAAAACAAATCCATGAGAAACTTTCTGTCACTTCTTCAGTTTGTTAAAAATCTGTTTGCTATTTTTAAAAAGATATAATTTGTATTAGGAAAGTGTCCCAAATTGACTTTTATTGTAGTTTGATCAAGATGTCTGAGCACATGGGAAATGTTTATTATATTCGAATCACCTATCAGAAGAACTCTCTTATGTTTAGTAGTCAACATAAAGAAGGAAGACTTGCTTCATAAAGTGCAGCACATAACCAGACATGTCCTTGTGCAAGACCACAGAAGGAACACTATGACCTCTGCTGCCACCTCTCATGAAGCACCTGGGTCCACACCACAGCCTGGGTGAAGGAAAAGGGAGTCGGGCCCCTCACCATTACCAGGACAGCCAGTGCCAGAGATAGCAGCAACAGTATTTAAGGAAGCCCCTATCACCAGGAAAGGGCCACCTCTCCTGTAGGAGTGGGTACACAGTGTGCACCCCACATGCTCTGCTGTGTATACCACATCTGCCCAAACTGCTAGAGTGCCCCCAACCTTGTGGGAAGTAGGTCTCCTAAGTCCCGGTACACCCTATGCCCAGATCTGCTAATCCCAACCATAGAAGATGCAGAAAGAGTGGACAGTGTGTGGGTGGAAATAAACAACACTGCATAACAAAATGACTCCCCCAAACACACCTTGAGGAAAAAGCCATTAAGAAGGCCAGTCTATAAAAGTGATAGATATACTGGATCCAGTAGGTGTACAAATCTTGATGTAGGAATGATAGAAATATGAAAAAAAAAAGGTAATATGATGTCCTGAGAATACCATTACCAGCAATAGATTCCAAAGAAATTGAAATTGGTAAAATCCTGATAAAGAATTAAAAATACCTAGTGATATTTTTGAAAAGCTCAATGAGATCCAAACAGAATTAGAAAGATAATTCAGGTTATGAACAGAAATTCATCAGGGAAATAGAGGTTTTGAAAAAGTACCAAACAAATCTTGGAAACACAGAGCTTTGTAAGTTTTAAAAAAGTCAATTGAAAACCTCAACAACAGTAGAAGAAAAGATACTGGGATTTCAAGATAGGTCTTCTGAAACACCACATTCTGACTGGAAGAAGGAGAAAGAATGAGAAGAATATTTAAGATCCTTGGGGCACCCATGCACCATTGGCATATTCAAAGCTCAAGAAATAAAGGTTAAAGGGCCAGAAGTGAAATAATAGCAGAAAAGTTCCCTAATTTCAGCAAAGACATGGACTGTATAGAGAAGGCTTACAGAATCCAAAATAGATTGTTCTGAAAAGATCTTCACCATGACTGTATGATGGCCAAACTGTCAAAAGTACAAGATCAACATATGATTTTAAAGTCTGCAAGAGAAAAGCAGAAGTCACACCTGACAGCTCCATTACGCCAATGGCAGACTTCTCAGCAGAAACCTTACCCATCCCCTGAGAAGGAATGGAATGGTGTATGTTCAAATTCGGACAGAACTCTCCACCAAGGTTTCTATGCCCAGCAAAGCTATTGACCAGAAATGAAGGATAAGTGAAAGACCTCCCAAGATAAGAAAACTGGAGGAAATTCATGACCATTAGGTAAGCCTCACAACAAAAAGTTGGGCAGCAGTCTGTGATTGGAAAGTCTATTTCTAGAAATGGAAGATAATTACCATCCCAATAGTATTAGCGATAATCATGGGAAATGTTCCTACCTCATCTCACTAAAGTGTACGTCATCCATTGTTAAGCTAGCATCAGAGTGGAATTACACTATGGATCAGGTGGATGTAACAGGCATTTAAAGAACAAAAGAAGAAAGCTAGAGGCATCGCAGTATCTGATCTTAAGACATATTAGAGCCAAAGTAACAACAAAGGAAAATACTGCATTGGAAAAAAAAAAAAAAAAAAAAAAGGCCAATGAAACAGAATATACAAGCCAGACACAAACCCGTTCATCTGCAGTAGCTGATTCTTGATGAAGGCACCAAAAACATATAGTAGAAAAATGACGGTCTCTTCAAAAGGGCTGTTGGGAGACAGAAATATTCAAACATAGAAGACTGAAACTTGACCCCCACTTCTTACCCTGCACTAAAGTCCTTTCATTAAAGATTAGAAAGCCCTAAATGAGATCAGAAACTCCTCGAGGAAAACATTGGGTGGACCCTCCAATAGCACAAAAAACAAAACCCTAAAACTCTCAAGTGGATTTGCATCAAACTAAAATTATTCTACATAGCAAAGAAAACAATCAATAGACCAAATTTACACACTGGTAGAAAATGTTTGCCAGCTATTATTCATCTGACAGATGGTTTATATTCAGAATATAAAAAAACGAAGAAATTTAAGAAAAAAAATAACTTGATTTAAAAATGGGCAAATGACCCAAATAGAAACTTGTAAAAAGAAGAAACACAAATGGTCTATTAGTACATGAAAAATGTCTAATATGATTAACTATCTGAGAAATTTAGTTAAAACTATAGGGAGAGACCATCTTGCTGTGGTCTAATGGTTATTATGAAAACAACAATAAACACTGGAAAGAATGTGGAGAAAATCTTTTATCCACTGTTCTTGGGAATGGAAATTAGTACAGCCGCTGCAGAAAACAGTGCAGGCTCCTCAGAAAACTAAGAGGAGAACGATCATGTGGTCCATCTAGTCCACGCCCGGGTATATATCCAAAGGAGACAAAACCATCACACAGAAGGACCCCTGCAGTGCGCATGTGTACCACGGGATTATGGGAGAGGATCGGCCTAGGTGCCCATCACCAGAAGAAACATACAGAAAACACAGTGTGCATAGACAGGAGGATATTACCTGCCCATGAAGACGGATGAAATTTGTCATTCACAGAAAAATAGATGGAACCTGAGGAGGCAATAGGGAGTAAAATAAGCCAGACACAGAAAGACAGTGTCATGTCTTCTCTTGTGGAAACTGAAAACAAAGCAAAATGAAAACAAAAATTCTACAGTCGTGGTTACTTGGGGATGGGAAGGGTGTGGGTAGGGAGGAGGAAGGGTGAGCAGACATGTCCAGTGCACACCGTACGCACGTGTGGGCCTGAAGGTGTGAATCCTGTTAACGTGATCAACTGTACATTAAAGACACATTTTCCTGAAATGAAAGTTAAACAAGAAAAGAAATATGCTGCATTATATTTCAGGGTTATAGTACAAATCAATATAGAGCAACAACCTGTAAAATTTCCATCTTTGACATCCTAACCTTATCTCTTCCACTTCCCCTTCTGCCCCATTTTAGGGTAAACTGAGAAGGAAGTCTAAATGCTCCCTTTTTTGCAACCAGGGCTATTTTTGAATTGCACAAGCCTCTAGAGACCTCTGACCAGAAGAGGTACCTCAGCCAGTCTCTTCTTGTTTTTTTTTGAGACAGGGTCTTGGTTTGTAGTTTAGGCTGGCCCTGAGCTCAGCCTCAAACTCATCACAGCAATCCTCCTGCCTCTGCCTCCTGAGTGCTGGGATTACAGGCGTGAGCCCCCACGCCTGGCACTGTGGTACGTGGTACTGGTTGCTGCTGGGTGTGAGTCTCCATGCCCAGTATAGGTATGTGGTTACCGGGGATCGAACCCTGGTCCTTGCGCTTGCAAGACAGGAGCCGCGACCACTGAGCTAAATCCCCGGCCCAGTCTCTTCTTGTTTTCCAGAAAGCTTCATGATGTGAGTGATACACTTCTCTTACATCTTTGGAGTCTATATGGTGCTATCTGTCTCAGCATCTAAAGCCAAACTTTGTAGGGGTGATGGAGTCCAGCCTCTTTGGCAGCAGGGACATAATAACTATTCAAAGAAAAAATATTCAGAAATTATGAATAAACAAGTTACAGAAAAAGAAATGAAGTTATTAATCATAAACAAATGTATCATGTTACTGGTAATCTGAAAATTCCAATTAACATCATTTTTATATTTTATATCATGAAAAATAAAAAGATTAACATTTGAGAGGCAGCAAGAATGAAAAGATACAGTCTCTCTTACATGCTGGGTGAAGAAGAGTGACTCTGCCTGCCGGTAACTACTTAAAAAACTGAAATGAGCACGCTCTTTTCTCTAACAATCCCACTTCCCATCTTTCTTTCTTTTTTTTTTTTTTTTGAGACAGGGTCTCGCTTTGTGGTTCAGGCTGGCCCTGAGCTCAGCCTCCAACTCACATCACAATCCTCCTGCCTCTGCCTCCCGATGCTGGGATTACAGGCGTGAGCCACCACGCCCGGCACTGTGGTATGTGGTACTGGTTGCCGCTGGGTGTGGGTCTCCACGCCCAGTATTGTATGTGGTTACCAGGGATTGAACCCGGGTACCTTGCACTTGCAAGACAGGCGCCGGAACCGCTGAGCTAAATCCCTGGCCCACTTCCCATTTTTCTTAGGGAAATGATTGCACAGTAACAAAATGAATGTATAAATGTTCAATGGTCTCTGTGAAATATCAAAAGATTGGAAAATATTTACTAGTAGAGGAAACTACTAGCAGAAGAATGGTAACAAAATTATGGTTTATTGATGCTACTGAATAATATAGTGAATTAAGATAATTAGTCACAAGTGCTGACATGGGCTGATAATCTAAGACAATAGTTACATGTGACATGGTAGATTGCAACATAGACAAATGTTTGAAAGGAACCACAGGAAAATAATAACTAATAACTAGGTAGTAAGAGATGACCAAGAGAAATATTTGCTTTATCTCATTGAAATTTATTATATGGCTACTGCAAATATGCATTCATGGATTATTTAAAACATATTTTTAAAAAGTTAAATAATGGCTACATTCCCAAAGCAGTTCACAAAGTCATCCTTTGAGCTGTCCATTTGCTATGAAAGAAGACAATGCCACTGAAATGCAAGTGATACAAAGTGGAAAATACTTTATTTTTAAAATAATTTCAAACCTAAATAAAAGTTTTGAGAGCAGTGCAAAGAATCCCAGTCAAGTGAAAATAAAGTTTCTTAAGTTGCTCCAACTGTGTCATTTATAGAAAAGTCCAGTCCAAGATCATGGCCGCACAGTTCTCATGCCTCCGGTCCTTAACAGTGGAATGCTCATTTTTCCTTGACTTTCACAACATCAAAAATTTTTAATAAAAATTTTACAACATGTCACTCAACTTAGTTTTGTCTAATATTTCTATCATATTAGGCCTAGGTAATACATTTTTGGTAGGAATGTCACAGAAGTGATGCGATGTTCTTCCTTGATGTTAATTTGTTCGTTATCGGTGGAGGGACTTGGATCGCTTGACTACGGCAGTGTCTGCCAAGTTTGTTTAGTGTAAAAGTGCATTTTCCTTTATGATTAACAAAATTTGGGGGGAAGATACTTTGAGACTATGCAGATCATCCCATCTCACGTCATTAGCATCTAGTACTCAAATTATTACTATCCTGCTTACCAAATAATAATTTAAAAATTTCATGTACATTTCTTGGTTGACATTCTATTGTGAGGGATAGGTTTCTTTTCTCTTTATTTGCACCAGTGTGGGCTTGTGAGGACCATCATTACTTTCAGTACTTAAATCATTCCTGATTTGGCCTCAGCAGGCAGGCCCTTCTAAGCTCACTTATGTTTCTTTTTGACATGCCCCTATCTTTGAATATTTTTTATTTTCTGCCACAAGGGTATGTTTCAGTGTTCAAGTCAGCCATTTCTTCAAGTTCTGGCTCGGAGCAGGGAAAGATATTCGGAAATAGAAATGGAAGCAGTAGCTGTGCCTATCACTTCTGGGGAACAAGCATGGCTCCCGGCCTTCTCAGTGCTCAGAATTGGGAAATACGCACGTATGTACAACACACCCTTTATATCACATATATATATAAACTAAGATGAACTTAACATCTACCTATAATTTATTTTCTATTTATATATCTATCATCTATGTATCTATAATTTTTGCTGATAGTTCTAATTCAATCCAACACTATAGGGTTTATTCTAGCTCTCTTCTTTTAAAAATTTTATTATTTTAATTTTACACACCCACAATATGCAATTTTATATATAAATATATATTTGTGAGGTATAATGTGATGTTTCCACACACACACATATATAATGAAGTGATTAAATTAGGCTAATTAACAGCCATCACCCCAACTATTTATCATTTATGAAACATCTTAAAATCCTTCCAGCTATTTTGAAGTGTAAACATTAGCGTTAGTCACTTGTTCAATAGAACAACAGAATTGTGGGTTCCAGCTTTCTTCCTGTTTAGGTGCACTTCTCTGCCCTCACGTCAGTGTTTTACTCCAGCGCTCTCCCTGCGTGCAGCCGCTCACCAGGCCCTCGGGGCTGCCTTCCCAGGCCGCGTGGCTGAGCTGGCCCTCACTCCGAGTCTGTCGTCCCCAGGGCGGCCCTCTCCTCCTTCCCCAGTGCTGACCACTCACTGTCTGGAGTTCCCATAACCAACCCATCAGCTGTGGCTGACTCCTTTTTAAACCATGATATATTTTATGAAAATTAACTTGTAGAGTTCGCCTGATAAGACAGTAGAAAACATGACCGAAATGCTCACGGTAAGACGTATCTTCAACTGCAGGCCTCATGTTCTCACGATAGAAGCCTTACGGAGATGGATCTTTGTGTGCCAAAGCATGGAATATTGGATAAGGACAGCTGAGATTTCTGTCACGAGTTAGGGTTCCTAATTATCAACTCTTTAGTCTTGGAACCAACCTTCATGACTATCAGCAACCCCCTAGGCCATCACATTACACTTTTGTAATTATAATATTTCTTTCAGCTGTGCAAAAACTCATATTAAACAATGAGGTCTGGTTTGGGAAAGAAAAAAATGTGATGGTTAATAAAAGGAAACAAAGTTTATATATATACCGGGGGAGGAGTTGTAGGGTAGGCAGGGGAATGGCAAAAAAATGAGAAGTCGTGTCATGTACTGGGACAAATTCTCGATGTTGAATGTGATCATGATGTGTATATAAAATGTACCAATAAAGATTCAAATCTTAAAATATAAAAAGACTTGTCCAGAAGTTTTTGTCCACAGACGAATGAGCATACACACAAATACTGCTGTTGCTGACTTTTTAACTGAAGGGATGGATGTAAAGGCCAGGTGTGGAAGAAAAAGAAGGGTGTAAAAGAAGAGAGGGAGGGAAGAAGAGAGAAAGGGAGGGAGGAAGGAAAGGAGAGAGAAGTCGGGAGGAGAAAGGGAAGTGAAAGCCAGAGGAAAGGAGGACGGCAAGTCAGCCTTTTAAATACTGAATGCAAGTTTGTGAAGCTTGACTGATTGTAACTGAAAGACAAGATGATTCATCTTTTTGATATAATTCTCAAAGACTGATCCCTATACTTTACTTCTAGTTTTTTTTTTTTCTTTTCTTGAGACAGGGTCTCACTTTTGCAGTTCAGGCTGGCCCTGAGCCCAGCCTTGAACTCACAGCAATCCTCCTGCCTCTGCCTCCCGAGTGCTGGGATGACAGGTGTGAGCCACCACGCCCGGCACTGTGGTATGTGGTTCCGATTGCTGGTGGACGTGAGTCTCCATGCCCAGCATTGTGGTATGTGGTTACTGGGGATGGGACCCAGGCCCTTGACCTTGCAAGGCCGGCACCGGAACTACTGAGCTAAATCCCCGGCCCTGATCCCTGTATTTTAAAGGATCTATTTTTATATTGCTTCTAATGAAAGCCTAGTTTTTCAATTTTTATGTGGACCAAAACAGGGAGAAAATTATGATGGTAGGAAAAAATTTCCTGACATATTTAGCACTTGGAAGAATAAGCTATTCATTAAGGATGCAGTGTAAATGTAAGAAACCTGCTTAAAGTGGAAATAACTACACTGATGAATGTCGAAGGATCAGGAACTCATCATGGCCAGCAGGTGGCAGCATAACACAAAAAAGTGGGAAGAAAAGTGAGGCTGCAGAGGTCAGCACTGTACTTTGCGTTTAAATTCTCATTCCACCTCAGTGTCTTGGGCTGGACTATTACCAAAGGTGGAACTCAGCCAACAACCTCAAACATTATCTTTAACGTTTTCTAATAATATTACACATCTCTCCAACTTAACAGAAAAGCTGAGGGGCTATTTCTAGCCTTTGGGGGTTAAAAAGCTCTAGTAAAATCAGTTAATTACAGGAACTTCAGTCTGATTTTCTTGTTCCTTGTTTTTAACTCAAATACGCTATCTTTCCTTATCCCTGCCTTCAAAAACATTTACACATTGCTAAACTATTCTACATAGTGTTTGCAAATATGGATCTCATTTCCACCCATACTTAATCATGGCAAAAATCATTAGTAATGTGTGACATCATGACATAAGAGAGCATCTATGTACAAACATATACAATTTTATTGATATCTCTACAGACTACAAGAATTTTAAGTATAGTCACAATTGCTGAGTGCAACAGAAAAATAGTAATTTGTCATTTTCTGAAAAGATGCAAAAATTCTGAAGATGAAAGAAAGATACATCAATGTGTTGTCTGTTTCTTATTTCCTAGAATAAAACATCACATATATAAGTACTAAAAATTATAGGTTATTAGAGATTTTTGATCCTGTGTACAATTGTCCAAAACCACCACCTTATTTCCTGGCTTTGCAGTGGAAAGGGTGGGCCAAGCCCGGAGGGAAAGCAGTATGAGAGGAGACCGCTCTGAATCCTTTGTCAGCATGTGTCACTGCGCTTGACAGGCCGACCCCCCTCTGTGGGGGTGAAGGCACTCGCCGGTGCCCTGGGGGCCGAGTAGGACATTCTAGACATGCTCCCTTTAAATACGTACCCAGTAATGAAGAAAATGGATCCCAGTGGCCCTGGGAGTTGTTGATTCAAACAACAATAAAAAATGGAGAGTTGCCTCTTTTTAATATTTAATCCAATAAAATACACCTATAGCAGAACAGGTACCCGGTACATGTGTCTCCTCCAAAAAAAGAATGACTATTAAATTTGGACCTAATTTAGCAAATGATTACTCTGAAAATTCCCACTGTCCAAATATTGAGAATTACTTTTCCATTTAGCTTTCTACTGTTAAATTTATTGTGAGATGCATTTCTGGTATCTTGTGATATCACATGCAAAAGACAAAAAAATTGTAAGTTGGAGTGGAATAATTAATAGGCACAATTCACATGAAGATACCGCAGCATTATTGGGAATTAATGGGGTGCTTACTGCAGAACAAACTCACTCAGATCTTTGTTCTGTGAGAGGCACAGAAGAAACACAAATCCAATCAGCACTGTATCGTTCATATCTTGCTTTCTCTGAGCCCAGGGTAGCAGCCCAGGCACACGCGTACGTTCACGCTGGCGCCTTAGCTGACCACCAAGCAGTGGTCAGCAACTTCAGTTGGACCTTGGAATCACCTTGGAGGCTTTCAAAAAGACAGTCTGCTTCCCATTCTAAGGGATTTGATGTAAGTGGGAGTCTTCAAATCTCTAGGGATCGTTCTGTACAGCTATGGTCGAGGATCACGCTAAACGCCCAGTTCGAGGTATCCATCTGTGCTTCTGATCGCACCTGGCGCCATGACACTTCCTCCTCCTCCTACGCCAGACTTTATCTGTTCTGTATTTCTTCTGTTCAAGAAGTACACACACCAAGCATTTTAGCCGGTTGCCTATGCTCCTTGGAATAGTGCATATTAAAGATAACGCTCACCTGAAGTTCACGACAGGTATTTCTAGCACTCGGAGCAGCGCACGCACAAAACAGTGCCCAGCAGAGGAGTGGTGGCGACAGCAGGTGAAGGCCACCACATTTCCCGAAGGTAGAGAGCAAGACTCGACACACTGCGCCAGCTCGCTCTGGCATTAAGCAAGGTGTTCGGGTAAGTGTTCTTTTATCCCCGTGTGGGTGGGCCCAGGTTGTTCTAATGATCCTAAGCCAAGGAGAGGATTTTTTTTTTTGTTTAGTTTTCCACACTTCCTTAATTTCCCCGTCTGTCCAGACATTTCATAGCTCTGTACCTCAAGAACCTACCTTAATCCTCCTCAGTCAACCTTAGGCCTAATTTTATTCCTTTTTTCTCTCAAAGTCATGCAGATGATGGATACCCTTAAAACCTAAGCGGAGTCAGGTAAACAAGGAGCTTTTCCCTTATAATCTGAGAAATGTAGATTTCGTCTTATTATCAATTCCAAAAGAATTGAGCAATTGTCTTTCTGACTGAAATACTCGCATACATCTCACTCAGTTTTGTCACTGTCCTGCTAAAACCATATCAGTGACCCTGGTTGTAACTGAGACACTAAATCTGGGCCCCAGTGGAGGATAGGAAGCAAAGTCAGCAGTACTGCTTTCATAGGGGATTAAAGAACTCAATTATTCTCCCTCCAAACGCCCAGATAAATGGAGGATATCACATGGCTCACATCATGATTAGAACAAATAAATGCACGGATGAATAGAGGGGAAAGGCCACTTTCTTTTGGAATCCTAAGAAGGGCCTATCTGAAAGGAGTCTTAGGGAGGTAAAGTCCACTTGCCAAGACGCAGTGTGGAATCCTTCTCTTCTGATGCCACCTAGCAGTAGAATTTTATCCCAACAAGGCTCAGGGTCATCACCTGCATCATTATCAAGGTGATTAGGAGAGTTTTAAAAATATGTTCCAAGATAGTGAAAATATGAGATGATGCAAAGGATTACATGGATCAACGGTACTCATTTTCCCACGATGATGATGATAAAAATGGTGGTGGTGATCGTGTATGTGAGAGAGAGAGAGAGAGAGTGTGTGTGTGTGCGTGCGTCTGTGTATATGCATGTGTGCTAAGGTTAGTGCAATAGAGTGGAAATGTTCAAAGAGAAAAGTCACATCCACATTAGATTCTTGTTATTGCTAGCTCTTTGAATTACAAAAATAATTTTGATACAGTAAAACCTCATTAATTTGGATTCCACTTACCAGGAGTTTGTGGGATGAAGTCAACCTTCCATTATGAAAGGGCTTAAGGGCTCATGAAAACAACTTCGTAGGCGTAAGCACATTTAAATGACTTAGACCAACCTGCTCTTTTCAAGCATTTCAGAAGCACCTATTTACTTGCAAATGGTGTGCTAACAACAGACTTGATCTGTTCACTGAAGCCAGAGATTTGGGCATTTCTCTTATAAAAGAGTTTAATATCTTTTTTGATATATTCTCTGTGTGCTTTAAAAAGTTCCAATAATGTTTCATAAACACTTTCTTCCAAATTGTATTTTATTGCATATGAACCACACATGTAAATTGGGGTCTAATAATTTATCTTGCTGACAATATGCACTTATGTGAAGGTTTATTCAGGATGTATATTACATATTTCACAATCTGTCTCTTTAAAAGATAAATAGTGACACACTCAATTGAGAGCAGTTTGGCATTGGCAGGAGGCATATTTGATAGTCATCACTGCGAGTTTCTACTGGCATCTAGTGGGCAGAGGCCAAAGATGTTACTAATATCCTGCAATACAGAGGATAGTCTCCTGCAACAAAAAATGTGTTACTAGTGCTGCTGCTGAGAAACCCTGATGTAGGTAGGACAAGTCAAATTGATTATTCTGGCAGTGCTGGGGACGGAACCCCGGGGCCTTGTGCAGCGCGGCTTGCAAATACTCTACTCCTGAGCTATGCTCTTAAACTGTAACAAGTTAAATCTTATTGGGCTTCAGGGTATTTATTCAATTTAATGCTACTTTGGGCTGAATTTCATTATTCTGAAAATAAACTAAGATTTCACTCTTCCAGATTATATTTTAAATGTAGAAATCCTACACTGTTCATTCAGAAAAATGAGAAGACTGGTTCCTTGATGGTAGGAAGAATGCATTGCAATTTGGTTGTCCATGTTTTCCAGATATGGCTTCCACTTTATGTAATATTTTCACTACATAATTTGATGTGTTGTGTCTGTATTTCCAATCCAGATTCTGTTATATATTATAAGAGATTTATGAAGAGTTTTTTTTTTTTTTTAAATAAGCCAGGCAAATTCCAGGACTCTATAGAATGTTATCCTACTATACATTTTCTGACTGTTTCATCTTTTCTGTCTTTGATATTATTGAGAACATTCTAAAGGAAGTACCACTACAAACAAAAGAAATTTTTAAAAATCTCACAAATTTTGTGTATGAAAATAACCTGGACTCTAAGATAATGATGAATTCTTAAGAAACTAAATATAAATCCAGTAAGACACTGATGCATCAAAAATCAGTAAGTCAAACCCATAACACTAAAAATGATTTTTAGAAAGAGGAGCATATTGTAATATAGATCCTAGAATACAAAGATGTTTTCCTCCAAATTTTGACTTCCAGAATCATGTTAAATAGTAGGTGTCTTTATTTTATTCAACCTCTAGCACTTTTCTGTTATGATGGATAACTTTTATCTTTCTAGGGTGCTCTATTTTTGAGAATTTTAAATAAGGAATATGGACTTGGTAATTACTGATACAATGTAGCTTATATGAGTTGGCTTGATTAATGACAAAATTATTGATCTTATATTATTCAATTGTATGTATTTCTGTTGTTGATGATGATGAGTGAAGCCAAGATAGCAAAACCACTACATTTTATGAATATTTCCATTAATAACTACTGAACTTGAAAGTATCTTCTAATGAAAGCCCTTGTTAATCAGAAATGTAATAGATCAGAATTCATTTCCCACTACATTAACTGAGGTTTTACTGAATCATGCTAAAGAGAATGACCAGCTTGGTCTTGAGTGTCAGGCTGCAAAAGCACCTTTGGGACTGTAGACCCTACTGGGTTTGAACAGTAATATACTGTGTAACTCACAGACATGGATACAAATGGAGCTTTAAAAATATCATTTTAGACACTGAAACTGGGATGTGTGAAATTTCACCCTTTGTGAAATCAGTTCTCAAAGTCATCTGCCTTCCTCTAATAGTCTAGTTTCCAAACCTACAGCCAACTGCCTTCTAGCGTACAAACCAGGCTGAAAAAAAAGCTTTAAGGAGACCCAACCCTGCATGATTTAATGACTGAAGTAGCAACCCATTCTGAAGGCGTTTGAAATGGCAACCATTGTGCTGGGAATAATTTACTGTACTGGCGATACTTGGTTATGACCGAGAACTGTGAATGGTGTAAATACAATGGAGAGAGAACATTAATCAGACTCTTGCAAGAATTTAGTAATGTTCTAAGGATAATGAAGGTTAAAGATGAGAAGAAAATTCTGGGTTCTGTTTCCTTTGTTTTGCTGTGGGGGATGGCAAATATATTTGAGATGCACTGATATCTTCTAATGCAGGTTTTTTAAATTGTTGGGTGTGGCCCAATTTATAAAAATAGTTTACCATAAATCTTTTTCTTCTGTCACAACATGCTTTTTATCTTTTCCTCTTAAGCTGTTAATTTGTCATGCAAAGATTTTTTCATTAATTAGGTGCATTAATGCTTTTGTTTGTACAGGAATTTCAAATCAAAGGACTCCTCATAGTTTCTAAATGTAAATCTTTAGCAGATCACATGCCAAGATGATAGCTCCATTCCACATGGGAAAAGGCATAATCAGCCATTATCTTGGGTTTGAACCAGGGCTCCGCCTTTGGGTTGTACAGTGTCTTTGATAAATCTCCTTGACAATAACTTCAGATGGACTATAATGGAACATTTTGTAGAAGAAATTGGCTTCTAGTAGTTGAAGAGTGATGCTGGGAATAAATTTGGTCTCCCTGAATAACGGTTTCTCAAAGCAGTCACAGGTTCCTTAGAAGTTTAGAATTGGTACCATTTCTTATCCTTATATTTCAGCATTAACTGCAAAGAGAAGAACAGTTACGTGAAACGCTGAAAACATCTTTGAAAGTGCTATTCAAAGCGGCCCATATTGAACTAGTCATAAATATTTAACAAAATTTCAAACTTATAATACAACAGGCTGTATTTATTTTGTATAATAAAGTTTATATAATAAAAGTTTTAAAAAACAAACACCCAGTCAAACTATAGAGACTTTTTGTAGAGACATTTTAGCGACTCAGGGTGCGGAGCCAGCCTCTCCTCGCTTCTCCGGCCCCTCACCTGCAGCAGCTGCCTCAAACAAATCTGCAGATCCAGTGGACAACTATTTTCTAAAGTAAAAAATTCATTCATACTTTATGGTTCAAAATTCTCTCGCCAAACCGGGAGATTGATAATACTTAAAAAGCATTCAGTTTACCCTGGCTGTCGAGCATTATATTCACGTGACATCTGTTTCTTGTGCAGGACCGAGATATTTAAAGTTAAACTGAGGACGCCGTGCTCACTTCGGCCATTTACCTCATGCGCGTGTTTGGAAAACGCTTCGGCGCTGGTCATCATGCCTGCAGTCTTCTCTTCCAGCTCCCCCAGCCTCTGTCCTCTCTCGTCCAGCGCGATCCGGGCTCGGGTCAGCTCCCCCATCACCCCTCCAGCAGCACCTTTCATTCCTTCTATACTTCCTGGTCCAGGGATGTGTTGTGCAAGGCTACGGGACGCTTTTCCTGCTGTGGCTTCCCCGACTAGGAATTCAAGCCGCAGAAATGTAAAACATTTTGTCAAAATAATTCAAATAGTTAACATGTCACTGAACCAAATACTAATATTAAATTCTATTGTCAGTCTGGATAAAGAACATGTGCTTTTCAAATAAAATGGAGTATCACTCATCCACAGAGAATGATAAACTACAGACATCATGGATAAATGGATGCACATTGAGGCTATATGCGTAAGTGAAATAAATAGGACACACGTATAAAAACCTTACCATTTCTGTCGTGTGAGAAACGGAAGCGATACATGAGGTCCAAAATGTGCAATGAGTATTGTGACACATGAAGAAAATCTTCAAAGGGGAAGAGGAAGTGTGTGTGTGTGTGGGGGGGGGGGAGACAGGGAAAAGCAAAGAAAGGAAAGAAAAAATCTGAAGGTAAAAAGGAAAAAATGGAAACAAAGCTTATGTACAAAGAGGCTGGAGGGGCTGAGGGGAGGGCTGGGGAATGGGAAAAACAAGAATCAAGCTATATCACATATAGGTTCTCAACGATAAATGTGATCATAATGTATACTTAAAGTGTATAAATAAATTCAATTTAAAAATAACTTCTGTCAGAATTCTCATTAGAAGAGTGACATCTTTGGACTTTTCATATGTATGTGCTTGAAGATGTTAGCACTTAGCCAAGAAAAACCCCCAGAAAAACTTAGAAATACTGCTTACCATACACTTTTGTGTGTTGGGTGGAGGGTGGTTTCCACAAAACTAGTGTAACTGCACTTCTTGACACGGCTGAAGTGGCATTCTGAAGACATGAGCCCTCATGTTTTACTCATTTTAGGATTTCTATTTTGCTTAAATTTCTTGCTCGGGTTTTTATTTCAACCTTCTATGTTCATTTTGATTTATCAGGTTCTTTCTTTTTGTAAATACCAGCATATGGAGGAACAGGAATATGTAAATAATGGAGCATGTAAATAATGGAGTATGTAAATAATGGATTCTGATACATCAATACACTGAGATTTTGTGATTTCATAAGAGACTAAAATTTTCCCAGTGATCTTCAAAGCTAGTTTAAATCATTTTCAATAAAGTTTAAAAATACTAAAATAACTATCTTGCCAGAAATATAGTGAACATTTCCAATAAAATAACAATGGGATGGAATTAATTTTTTTGAGACAATGTTTCACTGTATAGTGGAGACTGGTCCTGAACTGACTGTAGCTCTGGCTGGCCTTGAAATTACAGCTTCCTGGGTGCTGGGCCAAGAGGTGTGTGCCTCGCACCTGGCTTAACTTTCTAAAAACAAGAGCCTCTTTGAGATATAATTCACATACCATAAAGCTTATCCATTAAAAAGTATTCCATTTACTAGTTTTTAGTGTAGTCACAAAGTTGTGCGACTATCACCACTTTTTGATCTTCCACTATTTCCATTACACTACAAAGAAGCCCTGTCTTCTTTAGCAGTTGTTCTATACCACTTCCTTGCTCCAGCCCCAGTTGTCAAGGGTCTGCTTTCAGTCTCAGTAGACTTGCCTTTCCTAGGCATCCTTTTTTTTAATCTTTATTGGTACATTGCATACACACATCATGATTGCACTCCATAATGGGGATTTGTACCAGTATAAGACACAACTTAATTTTCATTTTTTCCCATAGCCCTACCCACCCTATCGCCCCCCCATACATAAAATTTGTTCCCTTACTTTTTTGTTACAATCTCATCATTTTTCCCCCTTCATCACATTTTACATTGAGCATTTTTTATTTCACAATATATAACATGCAATTCTAGGACTCATTTACATCTTTATTTTCTCATACCAGAGAAAAGATGTGATGTGTATCTATCCGTGACCTATTTATTTCACTTACGAGGATGTCCTCAAGGTATGTCCATTAAGTATAAATGATTCAAACCTATCATTTTTTATGGCAGAGTAATACTCCAATGTGTAGAAGAACCACAGCATTTTTATCCAGTCTCCAGTTGATGGACACTTGGGTTGTTTCCAAGATGTAGCAATCACAAATTGGGCTGCTATAAGCATGGGTGCACATATGTCACTATGATATGAGTCTTTTAATTCTTGTGTGTATATACCTAGCAGGGCGATGGCCGGGTCAAATGGGACCTCCAATCCTAGCTTTTTGAGGAATCTCCAAACTGATTTCCACAGGGGTTGTACGAGTCTACAGTCCCACCAACAGTAGAGAAGCATTCCTTCTTTTCCGCAGCCTCGCCAACATTTGCTGTTGGCTGATTCTGAAATGGCAGCCATTCTATGTGGAGTGAGATGAAATCTCAGTGTTGCTTTCATCTGCATCTCTCGAATGACTAATGATGTGGAGTATTTCTTCATATGCTTCTTAGCTGCTCTTACTTCTTCCTCTGAAAAATATCTGTTCATTTCAGATGCCCATTTTTGAATTGGGTCATTAAATTTGGGTGGGCTGATTTTTTGAGCTCTTTATATATTCTAGATAGTAGGCCTTTATCTGAGGAACAGCTGGTAAAGATTTTTTCCCACATTGTTGGCTGTCCTAGGCATTCTTATAAATGACTTATATGTGACTTTTTATCTAATCTGATGATTTTGTGTGATGTTTCTGAAGTTCATCCATGTTGTAGCATGTATCAGCACTTCTTCTTTTATGGCCAAATAATACTACATTATTTCATGGCAGCTAGAACTTTTTGCATAGTGAAAAGTTCAAGAGGAAGGGAGTTTTAATCTGCAAGATCAAATCATTATGGCATCTTCTGGAAAATGTTAGCCTCTCTCTGAAAAATATTCCCTAGAATTTTCCTTCTGCTTTTTGATTATTGTTAATCAGGGTGTCATAGGCGGATTTTTAGAGTAGTTTATTCTGTGGTGTTGGTAAATCTTACATTTAAAAAATCTGTTTCCCAGTAGTGATTATAGACAGACAGATTCAAAACTTTTTTAGACTTTATAATTGAATGCCTTCACCTTGCCAGGAAGGTATGATCTACCTACAGATGAGATGTTTGTTAGCTTGGTTATTATTTGTTTGAATTATATGTATCATTTTTGTTAAACTATTTCCTAATATAAAGTTATTATATTTGATAAACAGAAATAATTTTAATGATACAGAAAGAAATATATGTTCCTACTTCAAGTCAAGCAAAAAATGGCTACTTTAAAATCTGAGATCATGGGGCTGGGCATTTAGCCCAGTGGCATCAAGCCTGCCTTGTAAGTGCAAGGTCCTGAGTTCAATCTTCCACATGGGTGGGGGGGCGGGTAAAAACTGATATTGCATATTAAACTACAGAGAGGAAGAGAGAGAAAGAGAGAGAGACAGACAGACAGACAGAGAGACAGACAGGCAGAGAGATGGATGGGGGGAAGGAGGGAAGAATGCAAGGGGGGAAGAAAAACTGATTTTGTAATCAGACGTTTACTCACATAGCTCTTCTCTGTCAAATGTCTGTCCACTTCCACCAAACAGTCCCTTCAGAAATCCTCTGTTTTGAGCTTCTGGTGTCTCTATGGGCATGAACAAATCTCCTAGCATGTCCTGTACCAAATTGAAAGAAAAAAAACACTGCAACAACTAGGAATAAATTCACAGATAAAAGGTGACCTTGTGATATGTTAGGGTGCATCATGAAAAGACAGTCTGCTTTCCATATCTATTCTTGGTGATTCTTGCTTCGCTTATTTTTTTTTTCCCCTAGCATTTTTTTCTCCATCTGTTGTAACTCATATACTAAAATTTTTCTTTTCTTGCTTCTTTTCTTTTCCTTAAAAAGCAGGAGCAAGGAAAAACATTCACTTGAGGATTAATTTCTGCTTATGATTAATGACACCCAGTGTAGATTTCTGAATTGGCTTTAGTCAGCGCGGCCTCATTCGTGCTCTGGCTCCCTGCTCTGAGCTGAGCATAGGCCACCCAGAAAGGAGGAAGCCTCTGGCAGACGTGCAAGAAAGCTGGAACTATTTTCACATCAAGTACCTGCTAGGAATATGAAAACATGGCTCAAGGTCATTTAACTGAGTCAAAATAGGTATGGGCTGTATGGCAAGGTGAGTCTTCACTTAATATCGGGAGAGCTTTGGGACGACTGCAGGAAAACCATGTTCTACCTAAAACACATGACCTAGCTGGTTGTTACCACGGTGATGGCCACTATCACACAGAATACTGTATTTCACCATTTTCTTCCTTGGCAGTGCCTCTGTAGTGCCAGGTAAAGCAAAAGTATAGGCTGATTTGGGTTGGCATTTCTGATGTCTAGTTTTTCAAGCTGATTATTTTCTATGTAGATCTTATTTTGAGGAAAATACAATATTAAGTTAGAATTCAGATCTTCAGGCTATACTTCACAATATCTTGTCAGAAGCTATATAGATGCACTTTGGTTATCTGTAGTTTTATTAGACCTTGCTCTACAGGTCTTCTGTGGAAGAGGAAGAACTAAGACCAAGAGTTAGGAAGCACTGGGAGGGTTGCAATGAAGAATATACATTTAAAATACCAAGAAAAGGCATGTGTACTGTCTAATCTAATAATGGTACAGCTTTTTGATATCTTTGTCATTTTTCCTTTTAAAAAGCATATCCAGGGCCGGGGAGTTAGCTCAGTGGTTCCGGCGCCTGTCTTGCAAGCGCAAGGGCCGGGGTTTGATTCCCCGGTAACCACATAACAATACTGGGTGTGGAGACTCACACCCAGCAGCAACTAGTACCACATACCACAGTGCCGGGCGTGGTGGCTCACGCCTGTAATCCCAGCACTCGGAAGGCAGAGGCAGGAGGATTGTGATGTGAGTTGGAGGCTGATCTCAGGGCCAGCCTGAACTACAAAGCGAGACCCTGTCTCAAAAAACCTAAAAAAAAAAGCATGTCCAACTAAAAACATGCACTGGACCCACCTGTAGATTATCACACATTTCTTGGCTGTATGTTAGCCGCTGAATTTCAGTAGGAGATACCAGGTATAGTGCCTGTCCTTCATTGGTGAAACAAAATGTCCGTGCTATCCTCATGTCTGTCAGTGGCAAATAATTCACATCCAACATTGGACGAAGACTTGGTAGGCTGAAAGGAACAAAATAAATCCATAATTTATATTCAAGTTGACGGAGGCATTTCTTTATATAAGAAGAGCTTGTCTTGTTTATCAGTACTTGGAATTGAACCCAGGATCCTTGCCCTGAGCTATATCCCAGTCCTTTTTCTTTTTTTAATTTTGAGGCTGCTGTCAGCTTGTACAAGCTGGGTTGGTACTCGCGATCCTCTTGCTCTAGCTTCCCAGAGCACTGTGATTACAGATGTGTGCCATTATGCTCTTCACATGGTAAACTCTCAGCCATTATTTTATAGTTTTTTCCTTTCATTCTCTTCATGGATCAGTGGTTAAAAAATGGATTTTCATATAGAATCATATATTTGGTGCCTAAGAATCACAGGCAAATTTCTTCTATCTTAATCCACACAAACACTTAACAAATGTTCTTGAAGACTAACTGTAGGACAAGCAATTCCAGGGGCATCTTCTACATCATTTCACACAGCCCAGAAGTAATGGTACACTTGGCCCGTTGTAGCTGAAGTGGAACTCCTGAGACTGAGGAGGCCATGGAGTGGGGTCACTCACTATGCCTGCAGATGGAATGGAGGTGCTCATTTATTTACTCCTTAATTACACAGGAAATGAAAATTAGCCATCACTTGGGGTATCTGCACTACAGACATGATCGATAAATAAACGACCAAAAATGTAATGGAGTGAGAACCATAAGTACTGGGTCAGAATTGGTGTATCTAAATGAATACCACATATCTGAAGTATTTTGTCCCGTGGCTTCACACTTATCATAATGTCACAACTATAATTTTACTAAAATATGGTTGGAAGACCCTTTGACACACTGTTTGTGGAGCTGGTTTTTTTTTTTTTTAATTATCTTTATTGGTACATTAAATATACACATCATGATTGCACTCCATAATGGGGATTTGTACCAGTATAAGACACAACTTAATTCTCATTTTTTCCCATAGCCCCACCCACCCTACCACCCCCCCCATATATATAAAATTTGTTTCCTTACTTTTTTGTTACAATCTCAACATTGTGGAGCTGGTTTTATAGATCATTGAAGAAAATCAGTTGCATCGGTCTTGTGATTAAATCTCAAGTTTTAAACTATTCTAATTCTAAGCATGCACAATGTGATCTTAGAATATTTGAAATAATAAAACCAAAACCTCAAGAAAGTGCTGATTTCTCTTATCAATACAGTGTGTAACAATTCGGGTAGGAAAATGAAAGAGAGTCAATTGCAAGAGGCTAGGAAATAATTGGTGCTGAAACTTTTTTTTTTCTTTCATGCAGAAATACTTCTATAGAAGAGTCAGGTCAAAATAGTTTTCACTGAAAGTGGTTCTATGACTTGAGACTTCATATATGGATAGGCCTTTTGTATCCTTCTCTACTTTCTAACTTGCATTTTTAAAACTGAATTTTATTGATATATTTTATATACATCATGATCACACTCAACATTGGGAATTTGTACCAGTATATGACATGAGTTAAATCTCATTTTTACCCATTTTCCTACTCACCCTACAACACCTCCCACCTCTATATACATATATTTTTTTAAAGACCATATTTTCTCTTTCCCCTCATTACTTTCCCCTGCCCCTTTCCCTCTGAATATTTTCTATCATACATTCTAGAAGTCATTTACATCTTCAGATTCTCAGATGAGAGTCTAACTTGCATTTGAACAAGCAATCCTAAGCTATTTATCAGAAAGTAAGACTTCAGGAGTCTGGGTTCAGGACAGTTGTCTAGAAAGATCCTGTGAATATCTACCTCATGGGGCAATGGAGAAGGCCAGGAATAAGTAGACTTAGGATTCAGCTCATTACACAGAAAAGTATATATCACTGTTTCTTAGCTATACTTTCATATTACAAAAACTAAGTCAAAATCATTTATTTTTCAAATATTTTTAAGAACTCTCAGGAACACAAATTTCTATTGTAATGTCAAAGTAATAACAGTAATGTAAAGCAGCTTTTTACAAAGCACAAAGAAAGAATGAGATCTCATGTTGACGAATGACCCTGAATGTTTAAAAAATTCTCATAGAAAAACATTTTTTTCAAGAAATTTTTCATGTATAAACGTAGGTGGTGGCATGTATTCATCTGAACAGAAGTTAATTTGGGACATATAATGCAAGGAATAGTAAAATGTATAAAATAGAGTAGATCATCATCATCAAATTAAGCCTCCAGTCTGAGATAATAGTTTAATGGGAAAGCATTTTAGAAGACTAAATGCTGATACATTTTTTTTCTCCTACACTGAGGCGTATCTAGAAAAGGGGTAAGCCACCACTTCCAAATAAGACTGAGTGACCTTGACTGGTAACCTATAAAATTAGTTTGAGAAGGGAAAAATCAAATGCAAAGAATCTGAAATATATAAAAGAATGAATTAATGGTTTCGTTAGTGGTATTTAATGCTATCATTAAATTACGGATTTCATTTTTTCAAAGCTTACTTCTCATTAACTAGTATCCCTGGGCTATAAATCTGCTTATGTAACCTAGTTAAAAAATAATAAAAATTAGGGCTGGGGATTTAGCTTAGTGGTTTTGGCCTCTGCCCTGCAAGTGCAAGGTCCTGAGTTTGATCCCTGGTAACCTCATACAACAGTGCCGGGCATGGTGACTCACGCCTATCAGCCATCACATACCCCAACGCCGGATGTGGGGGCTCATGCCTCTAATCTCAGCACTTGGGAGACAGAGGCAGGAGGATTGCTGTGAGTTCGAGGCTTGCCTGGGCTACAAAAAGCAAGACCTTGTCTCAAAAAATTTTTTTAAAAATCATGTTCAGAACCTACTTTTATCTTTGAATAACTTTCCTGTTTGTCATCTGTGTTTTTATCATGAGATTTCCTGGAAGAATTATATAAGGCAGGGTGTTGGGCCAGGTGGTAAACATTTCAGGCTTTGTTGGTCAGAGAATCTCCTTTGCAAATGTTCAGCTCTGCTCAGCTCCATAGGGACTGTGTTCAAAAGACTTTAACATTTGTATTTCATAGAAATTTCACATATCATGAATTATTCTTCTTTGATTTAAAAATGTAAAGGCATTTTTTTACTTTTTGAGACAGGGTCTCATTTTGTAGTTTTGTAGTTCAGGCTGGCCCTGAACTCACTATGTAGTCCAGGCCTTCTTTGAACATACAGCAATCCTCCTGCCTCTGCTCTTGAATGCTGCGGTTACAGGTTTGAGCCACCACGCCCTGATATATGTGATATATGGTTACTGGGGATTGAACTTGGGACCTTGAGCTTTCCAGGCAGACGATGGAACCATTGAGCTAGGTCCTCGGACCCTAAAAACAATTCTTGACTTAAGGCTACACAAAATCAGAGAGTGGCTGAGGGTAGATTTGGCTGATGGCTTATTGTTTACCAACCCTCATCTCAACTCTTGCCACCCTGCAAATCTATTTTGACTTCACCATGCTGCTAAGCTTCATTTTCTCAAGATCATCAATATCCAAATATGTGAGAACTAGTGTTTTTTCTCGTATTCCAATTCTTCAACCTCTCTGCTAGAGTTGACTACTCCTTGGGACCTCCTTTGTTTCAATACATTTTGTCCTTTTTTATTTCATGAGGTTACACCATTCTGGTCCTTTCTTATCTTCCTGATAATTTCTCAGTCTTCTTTGTTGGGTCTTCTCTTTCCCATGTAGAAATGCAGAGAGAGCCCCACACCTCTATCCTCAGTCTTTCTATAATTTCCTTTTTGTTTTATCATTATATGAAAGGTGTTGGGGGTCTATGGACTTTGCTCATGAAAGGCAAGTGATCTACCAGTGAGTCACAGCTCCTGAGCCAAAACACTATCATTATTAATATCTCACGCCCCATCTTCCTAGAAGATTGACACAGAAGATTCTCAAAGCTGTGTCTTTTGCTCACATCTTTTTGAAGATCCCAGATCTTAAATTGTCTGCTAAACTTTTGCTGGATGATTTATGAGTGCACATATCAAAAAACAAATAGTTTCAACTAATTCTCAAACTTATCATCCAGCTTTTCAAAATCCTCCTGGCATACTTATCTGGCAGGGGAGATACCATAATCACAAAATCCTGCGGCTTTCTTATATGTTAATAGCATTACAGTTCTCCATATTTAAAAAATGTAACCTTTAAGTATCCTTCTAAGCTCAAGAGTTAGCAGCCTCAGTTACCCATCACAATAATCAAGCTCGCATGTTTTCCTCCACAGTCTCAGCGTGTTTCCTCCTTGCCTTTCATATGGCGAGTACACTGCTTAGTTCAAAAGCCAAATGCAAGGTCTCCCTTCTTGTGTATTTCCTAGTGCACAGCTAGAGAAGGCTCATGACCTGCTTCAACAGTCTATTTATTATATGTTAGCCTACAGTTCAAGGTCCTCAATAATTTTCTTCCATATATCTCCAGGTTACTTTCCTTCCAACAGTTTTTTTTTTTTTTAAACGATATATGTTCAACTATCCTATGATTTTGATCTCTGGGACCTTTGTCAAAAGAAAATTCTATTTCCTATTTCCTCTGTTGGAATTTGTATTGTCTTGGGGTTAGGATTATATGTCATAATTATGTGTGTACCTATCTCATATCCCCAATTACATAGTATACTTAGGGCTAGGACCACCTTTTACTAATTTTTATATTCTTTATAGGCTTATTACAATGTTTGACTGTTTCAATGATTTTGGAATTAGTTGATATATTAAAAATTATGTGATTTTATATATATATATATATATTACCTGATGAATTCAGGAAACATGTAATATTTTTATGCCTCACTAAAAATAAAATAAATTCATTAACCAATACAATAGTTTTAAAGAATGTATGATGACTTTTGTATACTGTGCAGCGCTGGGCTTACTTTCCTAGACTGTCAACAAAAGGCGAATTATTTTACTTTTGTTTATTAACATTTGTGCAATGGTAGACAAATATAATACTTTTTTTCCTATGTCCTAAAGAAGATATGACCAAATGAAATTCTGTGTATAAAATTCTTACATGAACTATATAATAGAGAAAAAGTTATTATAATTTAGTCATTTTTTACGGTTACCAGGTAATTTATACAAAAGACCATTACCTCATTATCATGATATGCCCGTTCGCACAAAAGCATGTTAAGCAGGCACTGTTGCACATGACCACCACAGCGGCTTGCAGTATAAAAGATGTCTCGGTGATGTTGTGAACGTAGAGGCAAGTCTGAGAAGGCAGTGAGAAGACTTTGGCTTGTTTTTCTGAGCAGACTATTGCATACTGATGATCTCCTGCTTCCTGGGATGAAGATGAAGAATGCATAACCAGTTTCCTTCTCCAAGGTTTCTCGCTTTCATCTGTATTGTTTGGATCCTTCCAAACTTCGTATGGCGGCTGCATTAACCCACCAGTCCGATCCATACAGGAAAATGTTAGCACAGCTCCTTTCAATGACAGGAATGTACCTATAGAAGCAATTTTATGTCACTGGCATATACAATTGTTTCTGAAACAGGTGTTATCCAGCAGTAGGCCATACAGGTTTACCTTACAGTTTATATGTATTGCAGTAACTTTGCTGGAATAACTTGTAATCAGAATATCATATCTGAAAGAAACTTCAGATGCCAGGTTACTAATTATGAATGATTTTCACCAGTCTCAGAGGACAATGCTGTCCTTTATACAGGTGAAGAGGAAATTTGGGTTATACTGATCCCTGGACACTTCCAGACTCTCCTCAGGCAGTGTCCCCCTGGTCTCTATTTTCTCTTGTCCTTTGATGTTATACAGACTTAGAGAGTCTTGATCTAGGCAAGTAGTCTCAAGCTACTAAGACTTAAAGAGTGAAGGGTAACAGATGAAACCCACTCTGTGTAGAAAGCAATTGATCTAGAAAATATTTAAAATTTACCAAATCCAAAATAATCAAATATTTGGAGGACTTAACATCTGAGTTACATTTTCAAACACACTTTGAGAAATCTGAATGTGTCTCTTTAGAGCAACTGAGAAGATAGGTTGAATCAATTTTGGTGTTTCAGTTTAAAGGTGAAGTTACAAAGCATTCTCAAAGTCTCGTGAAGAAAGGATAACGTCAAAAGTAATGAAGAGTTTCATGTTGGGGATCATGATACCCTCCACGTCCTTGAAATCTAGAATTGCTTTTGCCATTCTAGGTCTTTTGTGGTTCCAGATGAATTTTTGGATTATTTTTCTCTACATCTGTGAAATGTGTTTTTGGGATTTCAATCAGGATTGCA
>PVIR01009227.1:0-53815 GCA_004026965.1 Petromus typicus | reverse complement strand
TCGATCCTGCTTATGAGGAAGAAATACAGTGTTTTCTCTTGTCAGCAAGAGACTGTGATTGTGCAGGAGAGGATGCAGTGGGATCGATCTTCATTTACAGTCTCATTTACAACTTGAATCATTTCTTATAATGCAGAGTTTCAATTTTCCTCACAAACCAGTAGTTATTTGACAAATGACCAAAATTTTCCCAGCCCCCCGGACAGCCCAGAAGATGAAGCAGACTGCAGTGCTCGGCCTTGATTATCTAACTGTCTCAGAAGGAGGAGTCCCACCTTGTTGGTGCCTCTGCCAGAAGAAACCCCGGCTGGCAAGGGTCCCGCCGTCCTGCGTCAGGACAGACTGGGTCCGCTCTGCGATGGCCAGACGCTGCCGCGGGACTGTCAGGAAGATGGTCCGTGCGGGGTGGCCTCCAGCCGAGCGAAGCAGCCAGACACCCGGCCAGCGGCACTGGGAAGGTTCCTTCTGTCTGGGTGCCGCCCTGGCTCCGCATTCAGTCCAGGTGTCTAAAGACCGTTCTGATGAGGGGCCGGAGGACTGTGCTTTTGAATTCTGCAGGTCTAGGGAAAAGTTCCTGTTCGGTCCCGCAGTCAGCCTGGACCTCTAGGCCCTCAGTGAGGGCTGCTCCGTGTTTGCTGGGAAGTGCTGTGGCATGGACTCCCTCGGGCGTGGCTTCCCTGAGCACAGAGGCCCAGAAGAGCATCCCGAATCCTGCTCTTGTCCTGAAGGCCTGGAAGCCCCGGTGTTTGTGTGGAGCCCCTCAGGAGGGCATGGTGGGCTCTGGCTTCGTGAGAACTGACTTCCTCCTGTTATTTCTCCTGGGGACAGTCTCGGGGGCAAGACCCTGTGCGGAGCACCGTCTGCACTCAGGGCGCCCCCACACCCACAGCCAGGCCCTTCCGGCCCAGCCTGCAGCCACCCCACGTCGCCACCCTCCGCAGAGGTGGAGCGGGCTGATGCTCTGTGCACCTGCCACTCGCGCCACGTGGACACCAGGTCCCAGGCACAGCACGCGGCCGTGCAGCTGCCCCCCTTGGGGGAGCATGTTCTAAAGACCATGTGCACAGGGCAGGAGGAGGAGCCGAATGTGAGCGGTCAGGGATGGCGCTCTGCCTCCCGCCCGCCTCGGGTCACAGACAGCGCCGGCTCCTGGAGCCCTGATCCTCCGGATCACAGTCTGCCCTGGGCAAGCGGTCGTCATGGAGACGATGAGACACAGATGAGCTTGTACTCAGCAGTGATGACTACAGAAAGATGCACATGTCAGTGGACTTTACCCCAGGACTGCTGCTGCCTGGAGATTTGTGCTAAGAGGAAAGAGAAAGGTTTAGAAAAAGCAGCTAATTTTTAGTAACTAAAATCCTAAAGCGCTTATAGAGATTTAGCTGGAAGCCTGTTAGTCAGCCTGACGAACAGCTGAGCGGAGGGATGGCACAGGTGGCTCCAAGGGGGCCAGGCCAGGGGCGTCAGGTTCACGGCAGGCGAGGGGAGGCGGGTGTCATGGCGGGGCAGGTTT
Organism: Petromus typicus; assembly: GCA_004026965.1. NCBI lineage: Eukaryota > Metazoa > Chordata > Mammalia > Rodentia > Petromuridae > Petromus > Petromus typicus. The sequence continues at coordinate 52,299 of PVIR01009227.1, read as the reverse complement.
GGAGGACGCTGCCGCCTACGCTGTCCTTCTGATCCACGCCCTGCAGGCCCGTTCCTGACAGACCAGGGGGGCGGAGGCCCCAGTGGATGCCCCACGGGTGCAGTTGGAGCCCGTCCAGCCGCTTCCCTGGAGCCCAGCAGCTCGTATCCGTGCCCTCCACACAGCCCCCCTTTTGGGGGCATTTTTTTCCGGATCGAACTCAGGACCTTGTGCTCTCGAGGCCGGCGCAGGACCCCTAGCCCCATCCTCCACCCAAGGGCAGTTTTGATAAACATGTTAACAGCCTGTGTCAGGCGACTGGCCTCATGTTCTGGTCCCAACATGCTGGGGAAATTGAGGCGGTGTGGCCTGTTTAAAACAAAGGCTCGAAGTAATAGTCGACTGCTAATTAGCACAAGCCGAGACAATTAATACCTTGGAGAGGGAAGGATCTGTGTGTGATGTTGCTCCTGTTGCTAGACAACAAGTGTCTGGTCTGCTGGGAAACCACACGCAGACTGGTTGTCTGTGCAGCAGACACGCATCTGTGCGGAGCAGATCTTGCCCATTTCCTGCACCTGTCCTCAGTGAGGTGGGTACGGAGAAGTGACTTGGGTGCACTCAGCTTTCGAGGACAATCATTCATCACAAACTCTGGAAGATAACTTTTTATGTCTGCTTAAATATTTTACTCTTAAAGAGTTTTTTCCCTCTCCAAATAATGACAATGTTTATGTTCAGTTTTATATCGTTAACAGTTGAAAAAAAAATTTGTGAGGGCCTGGGATATAGCTCAGTGGTTCCGGCGCCTGTCTTGCAAGTGCAAGGACCCAGGTTCAATCCCTGGTTAACCATATACAATACTGGGTGTGGAGACTCACGCCCAGCAACAATCAGTACCATGTACCACAGTGCAGGGCGTGGTGGCTCACGCCTGTCATCCCAGCACTCGGGAGGCAGAGGCAGGAGGATTGCTGTGATGTGAGTTTGAGGCTGAGCTCAGGGCCAGCCTGAACCACAAAGCAAGACCCTGTCTCAAAAAAAAAAAAAAAAAAAAAACCAAAAAAACCCCCAGATTTGTGAAATAGGTCTATTTCACAGGTCTACTGGCTAACCTACCTTGCAAATGTAGATAGGAATTATTATAATGTATAATCAAAGTTGTGAATCTCATATTAGTATGAAACCCACCCTGTCTCAAGGGTAAAAGCTAAATTGCTTCCCATAGAAGCATTTGGAAGAGCACCGGAAATCTGCCCGCACCTCCAGGGGTCCTTGCCACACCTGAGCCCGCTTCCTTCCCTGCTCTCAGGCTGCCCTGCCGGCGGGGGCGGGGGCGGGGGCGGACCCAGCGGCTCTGTGCGTCGCTCACATGGGTGCTTCAGGGGCGCGGCGGTATACTCGGGCTTGATTTATCGCTTTGATGTACTCAGAAACACAACCGCCTTATTGGAAGGGCCTCTTAAATATTGTAGCACAGTACAAAGGTAATCCAGACAGGACAAGCCTCCCGTCACCAGAAGCAAGAACCTCTTCACTCCTGGGCCGGCTGGTCTCCCCGAGCTCAGCGGGGATGCCGCCTGCCCCACTGAGGTGAACAGCACACTGCTGGCTGCCACAGCCCCTGGCAGCCTGCGAGCTGTGTCCCTGCGCAAGATGCAGTGCCCAGGGCTGTGGGGCTGAACTCAGGCACAGAGGCACTTGATTCTTCCCTAATAGAACCATGTTGCCATTGTTTTTACTAAAACTTAACAATTTCACAGAATAGTCCACGTTTAAAAACTTAATTGTCCCATAAATGTTATTTTATGTGTCAATGTGTGAGAACAACCCCAGAAAATCAACATACCTAGCAAGTCATCCCTAAGTCTTTAAATCTGTTTATTCATGGCTTCTCCTCTTCTTTCTTCTTGTCCTGATTCACTTGTTAAGTAAACTGGGTCGTCTGTCTTACTGCATTCCCACGGTCTGCCCTGACAGCACCTCTGCAATGTCACCTGTCATTTCCTATGTCCTTGTGCGCACTGCGAGCTGTCTATGGAGCCTGATTCTGGCCTGGGCCAAATACTCCAGCCTCAACCAGCACGGGAGGCTGCCGGGCTGCACATCCGGGGATCACAGCCTGGTGACGTCAGCAGGAGACGGGGTCTCTCACAATCTGGAGGTGAGGAGTCCCTGATACCGGGGTAGGAGCGTCATGAGCCGGAGGCCTCTCTGTGTCTGTGGACAGCATCTTTCCCTGAGTCCTCACCTGTCTGCCCTGCTCCGTACCTGTGTCCATGCTTCCTTATGACATCAATTCTATTTCCTCTTCTCAGAACTCACCTCGGGGGGCCGGGGAGTTAGCTCAGTGGTTCTGGCGCCTGTCTTGCAAGCACAAGGACCTGGGTTCGATCCTCAGTAACCACATACAATACTGGATGTGAAGACTCACCCCAGCAGCAATCAGTACAGCACCACATACCACAGTGCCGGGTGTGGTGGCTCACGCCTGTCATCCCAGCACTCGGGAGGCAGAGGCAGGAGGATTGCTGTGATGTGAGTTGGAGGCTGAGCTCAGGGCCAGCCTGAACCACAAAGTGAGACCCTATCTCAAAAAACAAAACAAAACAAAACAAAACTCACCTTGGGGTGGGCTTGCTCCTTCTTAAGGACTCAGACTGGCCCAACAGCTTTCTAAAGACTTTCTTTCTACAGCTGCACTCTGAGGTACTGGGTTCGATCTCTACCGTGTGAATCGGGGAAGAAAGCACGTGAGCCCGGAGCAGCTCTGGCCTAGATGGCATAGTCTTCTGCCAAGAGTCACACAGTTCCCACTGTCCGTCTTGCAATCACTGAAGATGAGTGCTGAGATCAGTAGTCACTTAGAGTTTGCAAAGTAGTGTTGAGCTGGCGTTGCTATCCCTTGTGGGATTATTAGTAGCTTCACCCCATTGTATCGTTGAGGTGACTTCTTTTTCTCTTTGGTTATATAGCAGCACAGTTTGCATAGCAAAGGTGAAGTAATTCTTTCCTATATTTACCATTTTCAAAATAATGATCCCGTGTTCACTGGGTGGCTTGGGGTCAGAGGCGGGACATTGCACTCTCCCCGAGCTGCAAGCCCAGCCCCTACGGCATTCCCAGCTGCAGTGTGAGCTTGAGCGTGTCTGTGTGCCTATGGATCGAGGGTCCCCCAATCTACTGCACCTATTATGCCAATCGCTGGAGTTACCCTGTTTCAGGCCAGGGAAATTCTCCCCAAGAGCGATTTCTTGTTCCCACACAGGACCGAAGAAGTCAAGTTCGTCAGCCACCTTGCTGCCTGACCCGGAAAGAGTTTCAGAGTGACTCCTGTCCACTTGGAGATCCAGGGTCATGACTTCTCTGAGAAGCACCACTTTCTCAGAGGCCATGGCATCTGAAGACCCACAGGACTAAGCGAGCTCCAGTACCAGGCTGGCCCTTTACCTAGACATGTACAGTAAACAGAGTAAGGGGAAGATGTAAACACACACAGTACACACGCCACACACGCATCTGCATACATACACATGCACAAGAGGCAAACCGCGTCAAGGTTCATTTTATCATAACTTCTGCATTTCCTTCCTCCTCCGCTAGGCGTTGTGTACTCAATCCAGCCAAGAGTGGGGAAGACGGTTGAATTGCTGTTGGCTTGGGTCACCCTGGGCCCGGCCCCACACGGCAACACTTCCACCACAGTTTTTGCTCCCTTCGGGCATCACTGTCTAAAGCTCTGTGCTCAGATGACTGTGCTTTAAGCTCAGGAAGGGCTGCGGTGTGTGGCCTGGTGGAAGAGTGCTGGCCTCGCATGTGTGGGACCCTGGGTTCAACCCCCAGAAATGGAAAAAAGAAAGGAAGAATTATCTCTTGGGATAATTCTTTTCTCTGGGTTAAGCCATCAACTGAAAATATAGTCTTTTTTAAAAACAGTATTTTGGAGTCTGGTAAGATATGCAGTAGTCCCCAGGTCTAGGCGTATTAGCTCAGTGCTGCCATTTCTTCTTGTTTTCGTCCTGTGCCGGCACAGGCCCAGGTGCAAGGACAGGGGCGTCACAGCGGCTGCACCACAGGGCAGAGGGGAGAGTGGGCCGCCCTCTGCCTGCCGTGAGGCCCCTGGATTCAGTGTGGGCCAGCGGGCTGCCCGGCAAACAGCAGGTGCAGTGTGCCATCCACTCTGCCAGTCTCACCCCGCCATGATAGACACACTTGTGCTGTCAGGTGCATTGTGCTCTGAATGAGTTCACCTGAACCCCGAGTCCCCACCTCCAAAATGTCTGGTTTGGAATCTGCACCCAGCAGCTCTAGAAGCCAAGTCCTCCCGTCCTCAAGGTCCACAACCTACGGAGCCCCGATCCCATCAGCACTCAGCCTGCAGACGGCTTCCCTGGTACCTCCGAGACACTCTGTAACAGGCACTGCCCGTGGCTGCCAGAGGTGGAGGACCCACAGCCGGAGGGAGGTGGAGGACCCACAGGCGGAGGGAGGTGGAGATGGCCATTTCCAGGGCCTCACACTTGGGCCCACCCTCCCCCTGGGCTGCTGACCACGCTCTTTTACTGTCCTGGATAATACCTGACAGGCTTTTGACATGGGGTTGGAAGTCCTGTCTCTCTCTCATGCAGTTAATTTTGCTGTGGTTTTAGCAGAGAGAGACTAAAATCCAATAATTTGTACATGCTAATTAATAATTGTGTCCTTCAAAAATTAAAGACAAGGGGGTGTAAGTCCCAGAGGGCCTTGCCCTTGAACCCAGGACAACAAAGACAACAGTCGTCTGCAGTCTCGAAGGGGAGGCGTGGAGGGACGACTCCCTCCCAGACCCGAGTTGCAGGCCCACCCGGATGACAAGCCCAGGCTTTCCTCTTTTCCTGTAATTTAACGAGCACTGAGCCGGACGTGTCTAACTGGGTTGGAAGCTACTGTCCACTGTCCACAGCACGAGTCCACGCCACCCTGCGACTGCGGTGGGGTTACGTTCATTAACCAGTTACCCATGATGAAGGTTTCTAGGCCAACGGCATGAAACGAGCGTTTCTTCTTTTAAACAAAAAAATGGTACTTTCCACAGAAAGCACGGTGTGTAAAGTTAAAGCTGATTTGCTCATCTCTTTTACATTCTGCTTTTTTCCAATTTTTATTTTTTATGCGCACAAGTTGGCAGTGCGTGACTGCATCCCTGTGGCGAGCCGGCATTCCTAAGAGCTGTGGGTTTGAACCTCTTTTCTTCACTATTTCTTAACAGTTTCTTACTCTGTTTGCTTTACTTCTTCATTTCTCTTAATTAAAGGCAGCAGATAGTAGAAATTTACAGTGTTAGCAATAAAATTCATAATTTACCCCTGAATCTATGTGAAATAAAATTAAGTGGTAGTATATTTTAAAAAGCTTAAGAAAAAAGTAACTCTGCTACTACTTTAGGTACGGAAACTGTAAAATGTATGTAGATATGCACTTACCATGGGTTTTGGTATCTGTGGGTTAGTTTATCAATGGCTTCCAGGCTTAGTTCTCCGTACTGTAAAGGAAGAAAATTAATGCGCTGTCATTCCAAGGCAAATGGTGCCAACATATCCAAGGTCTACACCTCAGTCCGAAGGGAAACCAGCTGGAGAGTGAAATCGGCAAGGCCAAGTCCAGCTGGGTGGGCACCAGGGAGGAGGACGGCCCCACACAGCCTAGCCGCCTTCCACTCTGCCTTGTCTGAAACAGTGTGAGGAAGAGCTGAGTTCCAGACTCCGTCGTAAAGTGCAGACCCGGAGACACAGCTGAAAGTACGACTCGGAGTGCTGAGGGCACGGCTGCTGGTTCAGTACCAGCTCCCACAGGCAGAAGGAACCCGCCCCTCGCAGGGCGCCGAGAGCTCTCCACGGCCTCACAGAGCCCTCCGGGCCGCGGCCCCTTCCTAGACTCTGCCCGGCTGACAGAGCACCTGCGGTGGCCACTGCGAGTGTGGCATGGCGGCCACACAGAGCCCTCCGGGCCGCGGCCCCTTCCTAGACTCTGCCCGGCTGACAGAGCACCTGCGGTGGCCACTGCGAGTGTGGCATGTGCCAGGAAGAGGGTTTGGATCTGTAGTCCAGGGCTGGGAACCATGGCCTGGGCCACCTTAAATATTTCATGAATTACCATGAACCATTTCACTTCAACTTTGGAAAAACATTGTCTACTTCTATGGAATGGGATTCCAAATTCATAACATCTCAAAGAGTAGTAAAATAATTTTATGACATTCATTTCTATTGCTACTGTATTATCTTCCTCCCTCTTTGTCCTTTTTTCCTAGCTTCAGTCTAGAATGACTATTTATTGGCTGTGTCAGAGTTATTTGTATCTGAGAAAGTAGATCATCTTACTTATGTCCCTTTTTTAGGGAGAAAGAGCTGAACACTTGCCCTCTTCCATGTCCACATAGAAAATTAATAAAGGAACGGATAAAATTTCAATACACACTTGTCCCTATTATTGAGCAGAAAATTTGAAAGTATTAATCTGTATATAAAGGAAAGATCATGGTATAGCTTTCTCAATTGATTCCTGCCATATTATCCATTAATTTATAAATACAGAGGTGCCTCAAGTTATGAACTTAATTTGTTTTGCGATTTTGGAAAAGATGGCTCTTTGTGACTGTGCAGGAAAGATGACTATGGTCCCGTTTGTCACCTGATCCAGAGTTTGCAAACGAAAACAAGATTCTGCCAAATGCTTCTGTTTCTGAACCACACTGTCTGCAAACAAAAGGGATCGTGAACTGAGGAAACACCTATGACTTTTGTTATCCGCTTCTACATGCCCAGACTTGGATGTCTTCCATCTTATGCTATTTTAGTTTTTAACAAAATTACATTTTCTGAGCTACATGTGGTACACACCGATGATCTTAGCAGTCAGGAGGCTGAAGCAAGAGGACTGCTGTGAATTCAAGGCCAGCCTGAGCTACATAGTGAGTTCAGTTCAGCTTGAACTACATAGTGAGACCCTATCTCAAAAAAAAAAAAAGAAAATAACACAAATTAGTGTACAAATATTTACAAATTTCTTTTCTTTCTCTTGGATTGTTCCCTGTACATCTTTTAGTGAGGAAATACTTTCCCAGAGAGAACGTATGTGCTTTATTGTCCATTTCTCCCACAGGCACCATTGTGTCACGTCATGTCTGTAATATAGACGCCGCCTCTCTCTTGATTTAATGAGAATGTCCTTCACAACCTGATTTGGACGGCTGGGCTCACTGCGATGGAAATGCCAATAAAACTCAAAGTCCAAGAAGCCATGAGAGGAGGACTAACGCGGCTGCCCCTGGAGCTGCCGCTCAGCGGTACTCAGCATCTCAGCTCACCCCGAGAGCCACGAAGCATAAAAAATTAAAAACTAAGAATGAAAACTGATTCAACATCTTCAGAGAAGCAGATGACAACTAACTAGTATTATTATTATTATTATTTTTTTTTTTTTTAGGTTTTTTGAGACAGGGTCTCGCTTTGTGGTTCAGGCTGGCCCTGAGCTCAGCCTCAAGCTCACATCACAGCAATCCTCCTGCCTCTGCCTCCCGAGTGCTGGGATTACAGGCGTGAGCCACCATGCCCGGCACTGTGGTATGTGGTACTGGTTGCTGCTGGGCGTGAGTCTCCACACCCAGTATTGTATGTGGTTACTGGGGATCGAACCCGGGTCTTTGCGCTTGCAAGACAGGTGCCGGAACCACTGAGCTAACTCCCCGGCCCTAACTAGTATTATTTTTGAGAAACTCAATGAAAACTTTTAAAATTTATTTTGAATATCTTCAACCAACAAAAATAATTATAGTTCCCAACCGTACATTTACTACACCGTGATGTCTGAGCAGTCCTGGCTCCTCAGAAGCGAGCACTTGCCAGCTGTTGAGGAATATCTGTGACGCGGGAGTTAAATTAACGGCAGACACTCGGGGCTCGTCCTAGTCAAAAATTATAATCATTGCGGAAGATGTTCACTGAACCACACACCTCCCGGGCGCCCCCTGACAGACTGAGGAAATCTCCTGAAAGTGGGTTCCTGAGGGGCCCTCGAGCTGTGGCTGCAGTAGACCCCTCAGGCCCTCCTCACCTCACCGGCAGGACCGTTTTCCTGCCCTGCGGCCCCGAGGCCGGTCTCACAGGGGCCTGAACGGTCCATGCATCCGGGAAGGTGGGAGATGGCAGGGCGCCAAGGGCAGCACCCCTCTCAGCAGCGACCTGGAGCCCGGAGCGGGGAATCCCTTGAGGCTGTCTCTTCTCATGGTGATGTATTTTCCTCATCTGTCTCAGCTTGGAAAATCTTACTGTTAACTCCTCACAGGCCTCTTTCTTCCCAGCCCAGGGAGAGGCCACACGGTCGTGGCCCATCCCAGACCCACAGTGCCACCTTTTCCGCCTGGTCCACCGGGGCCGAGAGCCAAGGCTTCAGCCTGAATGGGGCGTTTGGCGTTTGCCTTTTACACTCAGAGCATGGGCAGAAACAGAACGATTCTGAGAAAAGTGTCCCTGTTTAAGGTATGGAGTCTACAGTGCATTCTTTCTCACAAAAGGCCAGAAAAACTGCAGGGACACCCTACTCTATTTTATGCCATAGTGTAGGTACGCTTCTGGCATACACGATACTCTGGTCTTTATTTTTTAACTGATGAGTTTGAAATAATTTGAACTAATTAATTTTCCACAAATCAAATGCTTTTAGTTGAGGCTTTTAGTTCGTTGATGCTTTCTGTGGAGTGTCCAAATAAAGAGCAATATCCTTTCATATATCTAGGGTGCTCAAAAGACTATAACCCAAAATCCATGAAGGTGGGAAGATAGGGCCCACAGAGACATCTGTATCTCAAGATCCATCATCTGAGACTTAGCTCGAGAATGACCACGCTGCACAGTCTGCACACGGAACCTTTAACAAAGCCCAGCTTCCCCTGCAGCAGGCAGAGCCCGACAGCACCGCAGACTCAGCCTTGCCGAGCACTTTCCCCCAGACGGCCAGCTGCTGCCGTCCAGGGGCCTTTGTGCCTGGAGCTACCTGTGGCCCAGGTCAGCTGACCTTAGGGAGAAGTTATCATGGTGGGCTTAGCCTAATCAGGTGAGCACTGCAAAGTGCAGGATGCTCCTTCGCAGAGGGTGCTTGGAGCCAGAGCCAGCTGCTGTCGGGTGGCAGGTGGAGCGGCACTGTGGGGAGAGTCCCGGCACTGTAGATGCCGGGACCCACGGCTGAGAGCCGCCCTGGCCCGCAGGATGGTGCAGCGAGCTCAGGAGACCTTGACCTCCAGTGTTTCCATTCTGGAGGCTGCAGTGGCCAGTGACAGCCATGTGGAAAAGCGACATTGATAGCTGGCAAACTGGCATCATGAAAGAAGAGGGAGAAGGAGGAGCAGCAGAGGAGGAGGTAGCATGTGACAGAAGGAAGACAGGCAGGGAAATACAAAGCTCTTCAGCTGGCTGTGTGAGCTTGCCATTAAGGCCAAACAGGTCTGCCTGGAAAAGCAATACGAATGCTAAATGCCTTATTCATTCTCACAGAAAAGACCAAATTTTGTCATTTACTCCCTGGATCCTTCTGAGGAGATAAACATTTTCCTTAAGCACTCTGTAGTTCAAGACATACTGGGATTTTCTTTTCAAGAAAGACCAGAATTTACTCTGCAGAGCTTCATTTGCGAGTCATTGTCTTGATCACTGAACTTTTCCTCCTTCTTCTTGTGTGTATCAGGTATTTTGTCCCAGCTCTGACAAAGTGACCAAGACAGACCTCTAGGGCCTAGAGCCGTGTGGATTGTGGCCTGGGGCTGTGAGCCACACTCACTGACGAGAGCTACACTAAAAATGTCACAGCAACCTTGGAGCAGCTTTGCCGAGTCCTCCCTGCAGGAGGAGCCCGGCGGGCGACCCAGGAATGGATCTTCAGTGCTGCTTTTCCTAGGCCTGAACCGGAGTGGGGCTCCCTCTATTTGATCGATGACTCTAACTTTCTCCATAAAGTTTTCCTTGATTCAGTTCTGGGAAAGAATACATATCTTTAGATTCCTGGCTTCATATGCTGTGAATTTTATGCATTTTTGTCAGTCTATCTGGAAGTGCTGTGTGCAAACAACAGGGGAAATTATCATCATAAATTTATAAGGATTTAAGGGTCCCCACAATGATCTTAGAATGTCAGGACCAAGGCCGGAGTTAGGAAGCAGACACACTGTGTTACGCACCTGTGCTTGCTCTGGTGGAAGCTCTCAGAGCTCTGGCGGGCTCTCCCAGGAGCCTCTGGGGCCCTCTGGCCTCAATTTCCCTGGAATTCATTGTCAGGGAGTCAGTTTTGTCTTAACTTTATGGGTCCCTGTCACGGTCAACTAATATTTGCTGGAAATCTGTCGATTCTTGGGCACTTTAAGAAGCCTGATGTTTTTCAGAGAAAGGTGATGTTTACATGGAGACACATTTCGTTATATCAGGGCCTGTACCAGTACCCACTGTGGGTATTTGTAGCTTTCCTTAATTAAGGGTAAATTCACCCACAGGGCTCACACGGCATTGGCTCTTTTTCTCTCTTTCTTCTACTTTTCTCCCATATGAATTTTCATCTCCCTTTGTTTCCAGTTCACTATAAAGTCTCCTCACTACTGTGTCTGCCGACGTCCAGGTCCCAGGACCAGTCAGACGAAGCAGTGTCTCCAGCTGCTGCACATATTATTCTTTATAACTATCAATCATGGGTTTTAAAATTTTTCAACATTTAAAGAAGTTTATTCTTAACCAATAACTGTGCATATAATTGTATATGTAATTGCATATAATTGTATAACTGTGCATATGCTTGTAATGTTTTGATATGGTATAAATTACATGTTTTTAAATCAAGTTGCCCTTTCTTTAAGTGAAAACTTTCAAAATTCTTTTTTCCAGCTTTTTGAAATCTAGAGCGCATCATGGTTGTCTGCACCCCAAGACCCGTGAGCCCGACACCCCATACTTGGAGCCTGCCGAGCCCCACATCCACTCCTCCCATGAGACGACTTGTGTGCACCCTCTCTGGCCCAGGGTCCGGGTGCTCTGTTCCACCTCGGTCCTGGGCCACGGGCCGAGGCTGGAGACCGTCGCACAGCCGCCCTCCCTGTTCCCAGGTCTCGAGACACCGGCGTCACACCAAGTCCAGGGGAATGAGTTCTGTATGGAAACGAGCTGCTTCAGTTTATCTGAAGAACTGCACAAGTGTATGAAGCTTTGCAGAATGAGGGAAGAACAACATCTGGGGAGAAGGAGGTTAACGGTGTTAATAAATTACTGTCAAGGAAAAAAACAAAGGTTTCGCCTCCCGCACAGATGGGCCACAGGCGGGCCTCATCCTCAGGGTTTCCTGAGTGTCATAAAAATGTATCGCTTTATCCAGCTCTTAAGGATGAAATATAATTATTTTTATATTGAACCACGAAGTATTAGGGTGCAAGTAACTATAGGAAATTAAAAGTGAGAACTAAACATGCTCATCTGGGGGAAAAACAGACCTAATTTTAGAAAAGCTATTTTCTATTTTGCTTTTATAAGTTGAGTAAAAATAGAGAAGCATTATGATCTTTTTAAAATCTCCTGTATTGATAACAACATCTGGAGATTTGGATTTTTCATGAAACTCATAACTGGTGACTGTAACTGTGATTGCTCTAAATGAATCCAAAGGCAAAGGAGAGTTTGAGATGAAAATCCACAGAAACTCACAGTGGGCGTCTTGGTGTTCCCGGCACTCACAGCTGCATGTGGCAGCCGTTCACGCCAGTGGATGTGAGGCAGGGAGGGAGAGTCACAGGGTGCAGATTAGGCTGGGACAGGGACAGGAGGTCCTGCCCACCCCATAGAACTGTGCCTATGTTTGATATGGTTGTGGAAAGGCTGTAAGATGTGTATTACAGGAAGCGTTAAAAACAGATTGCCAAGCTGTTCTACATCAAATATATGGGTGGTGCCTCCTAACAGTTTTATTATTCTAAATGAACTGGGCGGTGTTGGAGCAGGAAGAACACTAAGCAGCCAGATGTGAGCCTGCCGGAGGAGTGATTAGTGACCCCCAGCCCCTTTAGAGGTCAGGGCAGCAGGGGGCGCTGTCCTGCCCATCCGGGGCCCACGTGGCAGGCTGGAGTCAGCCCAGTGGATACTGCCTGGCAGCCTCTGAGCAGGTCCCATGTTGCTTCCATTTCCCAGCCCACAAGGTAGACGCTCCCATGGTTTACCACACTGGCACTTCTGTTTCTTCACAGTGAAGAAAACGTCAAACAAGCCAAGCTCTCTGAGGGAGCTCCTCCCAGCAGACACGGTAAAACCCAGCAGCCCTCAGGCCCGGGTTAGTGTCTGCAAAACTGTCACAAGTTGGAGTCTTGACCCCCAAATGCAAGGACCAGTATGTCCCCAGCCTGGTGCTCAGTGCATGCCTTGTGTTCACATGTTTAACCTTCACAGCATGATATTACACACACACACACACACACACAATCTTTGTACCACTCTGCAAAGATTAACATGCTTAATGCTTATGAAAGTCTGCTAATATAGACACCAAGGTTTCATGATGGAGAAACCAAAGCATGGCCACTAAGGGACACTGGTTTTGAAGCCCTGGGGGTTGAATTTGAAACCTTGGCACTAACTCACATCCCCAGTCCTTCCCTTATTTTCCAAATTTGACATATTTGACATCACCAGTCTCGAAGTTCCTAGTCTGCCCTCAAGTTGTAATCCTCCTGCCTCAGCCTCCCTGGGTGCTGGGATTACAGGCATGCACTACACCATGCCCAGCTGATGGTGAGGGACTTTCTCAGGCTGCTCACAGCTCAGAGGTGGCAGAGCCAGATAGGAATTCAGGAGCGACGGGCCCATCTGCGTGGGCAGCCCAGGGAGAGCGCAGCCAGTCTGGCGTCTGAGCTGCACCCCCCACAGGTTTCCTGTCCCTCCAGAGGCTGGGCTGAGTGGAGGCTTTTCCTCCTGTTCCTCTGTACAAGTGAGGTGGGACCACGCTGCCTTCAGAATCTGAGGCAGTCTGGCTATTGAAAAGGCATGTTGGAAAACGATACTCAAATTCCCTGAACTGGCTGCTAAATCCTGTGTTCTCTGCGGGGCACTGCCCGGGCCTGGGCCACGGCCAGGGAGGACATGGACCAGGTACCTGGGACAAGGACTGTGCCACAGGGTGGGAACGCGGATGCTGGCAGGAGGTGCGTGGAGCTGGGCCTCTGGTCTCGCACTGCAGGTCAGCCTGCACCCCTTCCTCTGACCACCCACGTGGTTAGCCACACTGGGGCGGATCACAAAGTTGGGGCTGCTCCTGCACCCGCAGCCCAGAGGCGCGATTGCTGTGGCTTTGCGCTCCTCACGCGGGGCCGCTCAGTGCAAGGGCGGGGGCATCGTGGCGGCAGGTGGCTGTGCTCCACATTCGTGTCTGCACGGCACCAATCCTGTCACTCCCCAGGGCCCTGCCGGCGCCCCTGGGCCAAGCCTGGAATTCGAGTCACAAAACAACCTACTGTGAGGAGCATAAATTTAACAGCGATACCTTGATGTGAAAGCCACTCCTCAGTCTTGACGTGTTGATGAAGTTATACTCGGGGATCCCCCAGCCGATCTCACCAACATAACTGTGTTTGTATTTTGCGGGCAAGCTCCTGTCTGCAGCGGGTCTCCAGAGGTACTGGAGGTCTCCGGTCTTTTCCAGCGCAGGGCGCTTCTCTCCTATGTACGAGGTGTGCCCGTGAACTTTAGGTAAGTGATCTTTTTTGTAATCCGGACCTTCAAGAGACAAAAGAAAATCCATTAAAGACTTCCACACTTCAGAGGCCTGGAACAGAAGGGGTAACGGCAGCCATGAGCCCACACTCGCTGTGCCCTTGTGCCAGTCTCAGCCCTGCAGACACACAGGCCCCTTCACACTTTGCACTCAAACGAGGCAGGATTCCTTCCCACCGCGGAGAGCGAGCGGCGCTCAGGGCCCCGGGCTGTCTGGATCACGAGGAAGGACGGACGGACGGACTGACGGCTGAGAGCGCTCCGGGCGCCACGTCTGCGGGCGCGGAGCCTCAGACACCACCCGTGCTTTATTCAGACGGACGTGTCGGAACCAACGGGAACGCTGAGAAAGTCACCGGGGAGGGCAGGTTAACAGATGTGGCCAAAGCCGAGGTGTTTAATAAAGTTTGGAATTTTCGACGTAAAACAATGAACAAAAAAATAATGAGATGTAGAAGAGAATGAAACAAGCAAAACCGAGAGGTGTGGGGAAAGGTCCCCGCGATGAGTGTGGCGTTTCTGGACGGACGGGCGGGACAGGGAGCAAACGGGCTGCAGGGTCGCTTTTCCAGGAGGACCCTGGAAAGCCCCAGATGAAGGGCTGGAGCGCAGAGCGGGAGACAGGTGCACAAAGACAGACTTCCACTGCTGCGTCCAGCCCAGAAGTTGACCAGAAAGCTGGGGCTGGAGAGGCTGTGCGCAGGCGCGGGGCTGTGCCCTCCGCCCCCCGAGCCGGAGGGTGCGGAGTCCGGGCGAGGGAGGACTCGGAGGTCCGCCGCAGGCCCAGGCCCGCCCCGGACGGCCGGTGCTGGCGAGTCGGGACAGGTCCGCTCTGCAGAGCAGCATCGGGCAGGGGCTCGCAGCGTCCTGGTCACCCGCCCGCCCACCAGGGCTGGTCACACGCCAGGGAATACTCGGCGGCCTCCTCTTTCTCTGCTTTACAGAGAACTTGGATGGGACTGCTCTGGAAGGCAAGGAGTCGCCACAGAGGGAGAACTGTCCTCCTGCTATCTGACAGCTGTCGAGGACGCGTCTGCCGACCTCCCTCCCAGGGAGATGTCTGCCCTCTCTTCTAAACAGAGGCAGCAAGGAGCCAGGTCGGTCTGCAGAACAGCAGCCAGCCCTTCCGAGTGCCTGTCAGATGCTGCGCCTGGGGGAGACAGAGTTTCTGCTGTGTACTCAGCACTCAGGGCGTGGCCTGTCACCTAGCCTGCCGTGGCCTGACGGCTGTGCTCCGGGATGTCGCCCACTCAAGAGCATTTCTCAGCTTCTGCCCCCTTACCTTGTTCTGGAAATCACCCCACGCGGTGCACGCGGCACAGGGCCTGGCACTGCTTGTAAAGCAGAGTCAGGTGGGTGCTGCAGGCCCAGGTAGACCCCACATCCGCAGCAGTCACCTCCCCCGGCCCGGGGTTTCCCTGACCAGAGAGCGCCCACTGCGCTGCCCACCCTGTGCTCCCCGAGGGCTGTGTGTCCAAGGTTGCTCCCAAAGGTGGTTCTCTGGAAGGTGGAGCCCTCAGGGCTGGGCCCCGGGCAGGTGCGCTGGTCATGGGAGTGGCCTCGGCGGGGGTGGGGGGCCTGGAATCCCATTCTTCTGCTTTCTGCTCAGGCTATGAGCCCTGTTCTCTGACATACATCCTCACCCTTGAGGTACGTCTATGCCCTTGCAAATGTCCACAGCACTGAGGTGTCTGTCTTGGCCTGGGACATCCAGAGCTATGAGCTGAACCTTCCTCTTAAACAGTCAGTCAGTGCCTGAGGTGTTCTGTTGCGGTGATACGAAGCCAAGGAGGGCACAGTTTCCATTGGCTTTAAATAGCCAGCTTCCCTCTTCCAATCTCATTATCTAAAGCCTAGAATTTGTGCGAGACTAGATTCCCTGCTAAGACTAAAGCTTCCAACGCAGACCTAACCTTTGATCTCCTTTTCCCCTTCATGGCATATCTTTTCAACTACTTCTGCTATATACCTTGTGGTGTTTATAGTTTTTCTTTATCCTTCAGCCACGGTATCTTGAATCTTCCACTCTCTTTCCATAAACTCAAGCTCTCGTTCGCCGACACAGTTAGCAGCTCCTAGATCAACGAAAAACCCCACTTTCCGCCTTCTTTGAAATTATCCTCCATTTGGGGCCATATTTAGCTGACCACTTTCAGCTGCACTGTTGAAAGAGAGCCCGGCGTGGGCCCATCAGCCCCAGCTCTCCCGCAGCTGGGACAGTCACCCTGCAGGGCAGAGGGAGACGCGCTGGTGGCACCCCCACCGCTGCCCAGGAGCTGGCTGCAAGGTCAGTGGCAGCTGGCACACCCTGTGCCTGTCCTGTCTGTTTGCGCCACATGATTTGTCCACTCGTGTCTGAAGTTCTCCGCCTCTGGTTAAGGACGGGGTGGTGGGATTTGTTTTGTTTTGGTGCTGGGGGTCCAGCCCAAGGCCTTCGGTGTGTTCAGGCCATGCTTGACTAAGGAACTGTCCCCAGCCAGGGACTGGTGCTTTCGTTTTTGACAGGGTCTTGCCGTGTTGCTCAGACTGGGCCCCAACTCGACCCTTGGGCCTCAGCCTCCCGCGCAGCTGAGCTGACAGGCGTGTGCCCCGTGGTTTTGAGCTCGGCGGCTATCGGCGGCGATCCAGGCTTTGTCTGCAGCTGGCTGTGTGACCTGAGCAGAGGCAGGCGCCTCCTGCATCTCGGGGCACATCTGCGGAGGAAGGGCAAGCTGGGCTGTCCTTCTAGGGTGGAGAACAGAGAGAAGCCATCTTGTTTACCGAGTGCTTAGCCTGCACATAAGCATGCTTACTGTTATTGTCCTTTTTTAAAAGAGTTTCTTTGTTTATATCTTAGAAGCTCTCATTAATGCATAGTCCCCCCTCCCTTTGCAAGCAAACAAGTGCTTCCCTTAGAGCTCTTTGAGAACAAAGGTCAGCAAACTTTTGTGGTGAGGGGTCTGAGCATAAATTATTTTGGCATTACCAGGCATAAAATCTATCTCAGCTACTCAGTCTTGCTTCTACAGGGTAAAAGCAGCCCTGGACTAACATCAAATGAGTATAGATATGTTCCAATAAAACTTTATAGACACTGAAAATTGTAACTTCACAGAAGTTTCACATGCCGGGAAATATTAGTCTGCTCTTGCCTTTTTCTTCAACATTTAAAAAGAAGTTGAAACCATTCCTTGCTCATAAACCCAACAGAAATAGATAGCAGTCAGGGAAATAGCTCAGTGACATCATGCCTTCCTGGCAACTGCATCCACAGTCCTGAGTTCTGTCTCCAGTACAAAATAAAGGTAGCAGAAGGAGCCTGACCAGGAGCAGTGGTGTGGTGACCTCAGCTGCAGAGGCGGCAGGAGGCCACGGAGCGCGAGGGAGCTGGGGCTGGCTGGTTTCCGGCAGCGGTTTCTCCTGTTGGTGTCTGGAGAGGGGACCCAGCTGCAGTGTACAGTCTTACAGCAAGGAGACATTCCATCTTTGAGGCAAATGTCTGTTTCTGACTTCTCTGCATTTAAAAAGTTATGTTAACTTCACTAGTTATTTTTATTAACATGGTAAACCAAACTTCATGAGATGCAAAGCTCACTATATATATATGACTTTCACTCATGACGTTTATGTTAAAGATTAATTTTCACAAACAATATGTTTATTGTGCTTTCCTGGTCCTTTTCTTTGAGCAGGTTTGCAGCATGCAATGAACCAGTCACTGTAGGTGGTTGGTACGTGTACACCACACATCTCATTCTTTCTGTGCCACCTCTTTCCCCCTTCCCCTCCCTCCATCTCTTCGTCTGCTTCCGATTTGCAAAAGATCTGTCTCCAGGTATCCTGTCCTCCACCCTCCACCTTGTTCTCCAATTCATTTATACTTTCATATAAGTGAAACCCTGTGATAACTAAAGTTTGTGTCTGACTCATTTCATTTAACATCACTTAACATCACTGAGCTTCCATTTTCCCATCAATGACTCAAATGTTTTCTTCCTTATAGCAAAGTAGTACTCTGTTGAGTACAAATATCACTTTTTAATCCATTCATCTGTTAATGGGCATATAGGCTGGTTACAAATTTAATTATCATGAACAGCACGGCTGTAAACATGGATACATCAAAGTAATACGATGCCTTGTTCAGGAAGATATCTAGTAGGAAAAGCTTAATTCTGATCCCCACAGTATTTGCACCAGTCTATACTCCCACCGGCAATGGAGAAGGGGTTCTTTTTTGCCACAACCCTGCCATCATTCAGGGTTACACTGATCCTTTGGTTCATAAACCTAATTTGGTCCATGACTCCAGGGAAAATGGCCATATTCATGTTCATAGAAAAATTATGGCCATCGTTGTATTCCTCGCCTGGTGCAGAGTTTACACATAGATGCAAAATTTTCTCAGATGGTTCTGTTAGTGAACAGAATCGTTCATGTTATGTAAGCATTTGTGAGCCAATGTGCCACTGTGCTTGATTTCTTGGAGATGGACATTCTTCCAGGGTGGGATGAATCTCAGTGTTGTTTTCATCTCTCTGTTGGCCAGAGATGTTGGAGAATTTTTTCCTGTAATTATTGCCCATCTGTACCACTTCCTCTGAGAAACGTCTGTTCATTTCAGTTGCCCATTTTAAAAATTGGGTCTTTCTTTTACTGGAGACTGATAACTTTTAGTTCTTTATACATTCTAGATGTTATTCCTCTGTCTGAAATGTCACAAAAAGATTTGCCCATTATGGAGGTTATGTCTTCACTGTTTCCTTTGCCATTCAGAAGTTTTTCATTTGATATTGTGTTAGTTACTTTTCTCATTGCTGAGACAAAATACTCAACATCCCAAATTAAAGGAGAAATGGTTTATTTAGCTCACAGTGTGTAAAGATTTCAGATCATAGTCAGCTGGTTCCAAGGCAGGGAGGCTTGATAGAGGAGAAATAGTCCATGGCGGGGTGGGCAGAAGGCAGCAGCAGCGTGCCTCCCTTCTCTCCCTTTATATCCCATCCAGATGGAAACCAATCATACTCCTGGTGGGGCCTTCACTATTCCACACCTGTATCCTAGTATCACACCTTAATCCAGCCACTTTCCAAACTCCCCCTCTTATAAGTACAGGAGGCTTTTGGGTGACACAAGCCATAACAGAAGTAATCACATTTGTTGATTCTTGACATTATGTCTTGTACAATGGGCTTTCGTTCAGAAAGTATTTGCCTATATCTTGCTCAAGAGTTTTACCTATTGCTTCCTCCAACAGGTTAAGTGATTCTATTTAATATGTAGAACTTTGAAACATTTTCATTTTAGTTTATTACATGGTGGGTTATGTAGATCTAACTTCTGTAAATAGTGCCATTTGCCAAAGAGGCAACCTTTCCTCCAGTGTCCCCTTTGTCAAAGATCTCAGGCGGTTGAGTGTGTCTGGGGCTATTTTTGCATCTTTTGTTCTGTTCTGTAGATCCACACATCTATCTTCATGCCAGTAGCATGCTTGCTTTTTTTTTTTTTTTTTTTTTTAACTCTCTGCAGCTTTGTGATAATAACTAAAAATCTGGAGTTGCAATGCCTCCTGTTTTTTTTTTTTTTTAAGGTTTTTGGAGACAGGGTCTCGCTTTGTGGTTCAGGCTGGCCCTGAGCTCAGCCTCAAACTCACACAGCAATCCTCCTGCCTCTGCCTCCCGAGTGCTGGGATGACAGGCGTGAGCCACCACGCCCGGCACTGTGGTATGTGGTACTGGTTGCTGCTGGGTGTGGGTCTCCACACCCAGTATTGTTATGTGGTTACCGGGGAATCGAACCTGGGTCCTTGCGCTTGCGAGACAGGCACCGGAACCACTGAGCTAACTCCCTGGCCCGCAATGCCTCCTGTTTTGCCCTCATTATGAACAGTTTCTTTGTCATTCTGGAGCTCCTGTTTCCATATGAATTTTAGGATTGTTCTCTTTAGCTTTGTGAAAAGTGTTATTGGTATCTTGATTGAGATCCATTAAATCTATATATCAGTGTGGGAAGTTTGTCCATTTTGGCCATATTATTGCCTAACCAGGAACAGGAACTATATTTCCACTTTTTGACGTCCTCTTTGATCTCATTTTTCTTAGTAGTGTAGTTTCTGTTGTAGAGGACTTTCACTTCCTTGCATAAATTTAATTGTTTTTAATTGCATTTAATTGTTCTTGATGCTATTGTTTATGGTATTGTTTTCATAATTTCACACTTGACTTTTGTGTGTTCATTTTGTATCTGCTATGATGATGAATTTAGCCTTTTTGTTTATTTCAGTTGAGTCTTTCAGTGGAACTTTTTGGGTCTTCCACTTAGAGGATAATAATTTAACTTCTTTCTTGTCTGTATTCCTCTATTTCTTTCTTTTGCCTGACTGCTCTGGCTAGTGTTTTAAGTACTATACTGAACAAGAGTGATGAGAGTAGACTTCTTTGTCTTGTCCAAGATTTAGAGGGGAAACGTTCTACTGTTCCCCATTTAATATGTTGGTCATTGGTTTGTCATAAACTACTTTTATCAGATTGAGATAAGGTCTTTGTATACTTATTTTCTTCAAGACCCCTATCATGAATAAATGTTGGATTTTGTCAGAAATGTTTTCTACATCTTTTGAGATGATCATGTGATTTTTGTCCTGGCTCCTGTTTAAGTGATGCATTAGATTTATTGATTTGCATTTATTCAACCATTCTTGCATCCCTGGGATGAAACCTATTTGGTCATAATGTATCCTGATTTGTTGCATTCTATTTGCCAGTATCTTGTTCAGGATTTTTGTGTTTATGTTCATGAAAGAGATTGGATGCTGGGCATGGTGGCACACTCCTGCAGTCTCAGCACTTGAGAGATGG
Organism: Petromus typicus; assembly: GCA_004026965.1. NCBI lineage: Eukaryota > Metazoa > Chordata > Mammalia > Rodentia > Petromuridae > Petromus > Petromus typicus. Next base: position 31,718 of record PVIR01009227.1, on the reverse strand, counting down.
AAGCAGGGGGATCGCCATGATTTGAGGCCAGCCTGGGCTACATAGCTTTTTGGGTTCAGAATAATCTAGCTTACATGAATAAGCTCAGAAGTACTTCTTCCCTTTCAGAGTGTCAGGAATATTGGTGATATATCCTCCCTGAAGTTCTGGTAGAATTCATCATTGTAGCTATTAGGTTATGGGCTTAGTTGGTAGGTTTTAATTATTATTTCTATTTTGTTGTTTGTTATTGCATTGATTTTTAATGTCTACTTGGTTCAATTTTGGTAATTCATGTGTCTGAAATCTGTCCATTTCTTCAAGATTGTACAATTTGTTGGAGTACAATATTTCATAGTAGATACTATGATTTTCTAGATTTTTAATAGTGTCTGTTGTGATTTTACCTTCATTTCTAATTGCATGATGTGGGCCTTGTCTATCTTTTGGCTAAAGGTTTGTCTCCAAGGACCAGGCCTTAAATTCACTGATTCTTTGTATTTTTTTTAAGTTTGATTTCACTTTTTTCCAGTTTGATCTTTATGATTCCTTTCTTGTTCTAGGTTTGAGTTTGTTCTTGTTCTTCTAGTTCCTGAGGTACATCATAAGGTGATTTATTTAAGGTCACTCTATTTTTCTAATGTGAGCATTCATAGAAATAAATTTCCCTTAGGACTGGTTTCATTCTTCTTATGCATTCTAATACGTTGTACTGGCATTATTGTTTGATTCTAGGAATTTAATTTTTTCAGTGACTTGACAGTTCAGGAGTGTGTTATTTAATGTCCAAATGTTTGTAAAATTTCCATAGTTTCTTTTATGATTTTTTGTTTTGGTGTGCTATGATCGGACAGTATACATGGGATAAAGTTTGGTTCTTTTGTACTTACATGAGCATGTTTTATGGGCTAGTATGTGTTCTCCTTTTGAGAAAGCTCCATGTGCTATTGAGCAGAATGTGTGCTCTGTTTAGCAGGGCAGAACCTTCCATGGATATCTATTAAATTCATTTGTTTGAAGGCGTGGTTCAGCTCTGATATTTCTTTGTTAATTTTTTATTTACTTGATCTCCTTGTGAACACGGGACATTGAGGTCACCCATTGTGGTTGTGCTGGTATTTATTTGATATTTTATGCCCAGCAGTATTTGTTTTATGAAGTTAGTGACAGTGATATCTAGAGCATATATAAATTTATGATTGTTATCTCTATCTGCTTAAATCTCCCCTTATCTAATATGTGTGATCTTCTTTGCCCTTTTGAATCAATTTTAACTTAAAGTTTACTTTTTCTGGGCCGGGGAGTTAGCTCAGTGGTTTCAGCGCCTGTCTTGCAAGCGCAAGGACCCGGGTTTGATTCCCCGGTAACCACATAACAATACTGGGCGTGGAGACCCACACCCAGCAGCAGTCAGTACCACATACCACAGTGCCGGGCGTGGTGGCTCACGCCTGTAATCCCAGCACTCGGGAGGCAGAGGCAGGAGGATTGCTGTGATGTGAGTTGGAGGCTGAGCTCAGGGCCAGCCTGAGCCACAAAGCGAGACCCTGTCTCAAAAAAAAAAAAAAAAAAAGTTTACTTTTTCTGAGAATAAATTGCTACTCCTCCCTGCTTTCAGGGTCTTGGTGCACGGGATACTGTTTTTAGTATATTTCAGTATATTAATTTCTTTATGTATTAGAACAGTCTCTTGAATGTAACAGACTATTTGGATTCTAGGTGTTTTTTTCTTGAGACAGGATCTCATTATGCAGTTCAGGCTGGCTTTGAACGCACTATGTAGCCCAGACTACCCTGGACTCATAGCAATCCTCCCTGCCTCAGCCTCCAGAGTGCTTTGATTACAGCTGTGCACTTAGCACGCCTGGCTTTGGGTTCTGTTTGTTGATCCGGGCTGCCAATCTGTGCTCTTCAATTGGAAAGTTGAGGCCATTCACATTGATAATTAATACTAAAAAGTACTGACTTATTCCTGCACTGTGTTATTTTTCCGTGGTTTACTTTTTACCTTCTCTTTTTTAACTACTCACCTTCTTAGTTACTCATTCCAGGTGACTTTTTGGCTTTGTTGGGTTGTTTCTTTCTAGAATATTTCTGAGGTATTTTTGGAGTGCTGGTTTGACGTTCATGTATCTCTTAAGATGTTCTTTGTCAGAGAATGTCTTTATTTCTCCATCAATTTTGATAGTTTTACAGAATGTATTTATTTGGGTTGGAAGTTGTTTCCTTTAATCCTTGGAACACTTCACTCAACGCTTTCCTGGCCTTTAAGGTATGTGTTGAAAAGTCTGTTATAATCCTAATGTAACTCTACTTTTATAAATGCTTTTTTGTTTTTTCTCTGATGCCTTTTAAGATTCTCTTTTGTGAACATCTGGGATTTTGACCCTGATGTATTGTGAGGATTTTCTCATAGTTATTTGTGTTCTACAAGCCTTGCTTACCTATGTATTGAGTTTTTCCCTTGTACTTGGAAAATTCTTCGCCATGATTTCCATCTGTTCAATTTTCTAGTTTCTCTCTAACTCCATTTAGCTTTAGGTTAGTCTTCTTAGCATCATCTAGTAGCTGTTGGATGAAGTTTTCTTGTACTACCCCCAACCGCACAGAAATATTCCTGTTCTGAAACCTGCCATCTCCAGAGCCAAATTTATTCTGCATGAGGTTGACACTGCTCTCATGAGTGGATGAGTCCCTTCCCGTGGATCTGGCCCAGTCCAGGAGCCCACTGGTACTGATAGAGAAGACCAGTCATTCTCGGGTTGATGGGATAATTCAAATGCTTTTCCGGCTGAGCAGGACGGCCCATTAGCTCCGTGCTCTGGGAGGCTGGGGCAGGAGGATTGCAAGTTAGAACCTAGCCTGGCAACTTAAAGACTAACGGGACCTTGTCTCAAAATAAAAAATTTAATAAGGCCTGGGCATCTAGCTCAAAACAAAGACCCTCAGTTCAGTCCCAGAACCACAGAGAGGAAAAGAAGATCCTTTTCCTTACTAACTTTTCAGCTGTGATGACAGACTTGTCCTGATACCCTCTCCACACCTGAGCAGCCGTGTAGCGGCGGCCCCTCTCCTGGGAAGGGGTGCTTCGAAACTCAAGCCCTTTGTCAGGACAGGGGATATCGATTCAAACAGTAGCGTGGCTGGTCCCAGCCACAGAGCTGGGGGAGCTGGAGCAGAGACTGTCTGTTCTTAAAGATCTGTCGGCCTGGAGCTCTGTATCCAGAAACACTGTGGGAACTTGGGGAAACGCATGTTGGACTAGAAAACACTTACACTTGTCACCTATCCGGCACACACTTCGGGCTGGTTAAAAGAAGTCATTGGAAAGGAAACGCTAAAGCACACCCTGGCAGGGGAGTGTGCTTACTTTTAGCAGAGACAGCAGAGGGCCCAGCACTGTGAGTTCGCTGTCGGTTCCCTGGGAGCTGCTCTCCCTCAGGGACCACGATGGACACGCATGGGAGTCAGCAGAGAGGGATGGAGTGGACGTGGGCTGCATATGGAGCAGCCAGGCCGGGCCAGGAGCAGCAGGGAAGGGACCCACCGGGCGCCTGTGGCCCAGCATGCGGGAGATGGAGAAGGACCAGGGTAGAAGCGGGTCAGTGTTGGGAGCAGGAAGGAAGGTCGGAAGGAGGACCCGTACACAGAAGTAGGTTTTACTCTTTAGTGGCTCCAGTTAGCAAGATGTACAAGACAATAACACAGGCGATACACATAGAGCTCGCCAAAGGGTCCTGTCACAGTCCAAGAGTCCCAAGGTTCGTGTCACTGGATTTCCAAGCACTCGGTCCCGGTCCAGTGGTGTGGGTCCGTCGCGAGGAGCCTAATGTCCGGCAGAGTCTCCAGCAGAGTCTCCCAGAGCGTCTGCCTGCCTCTCGTCCAAATGCTTCTCCTTTTATGCTGGTTGTGGTGGAGTTAGGGCGCTCGGTGTCTGTTCTTTACTGATAAGGCGGTGCTCCCAGGAGGTCTTATCTCTCTTAGCCATGGAGTGTGCTGGTATGCGGCTGAGTCACACTGACCCCGTACGGTGCTCTTTCACAGATGTGGCTAGGCTTAGATGTGTGGATACTGTTAGAGTCCAATATCCACGCTGTTCCCAGCCAAGCCGTCTCACTGTGTGGTGCTTCTGTATGTTACATTTGGTTTGTCCTATTCCAGCAAAAGTGTACGTTCTCCACAGTCAGCCCAGCTACCGATGCACGTCCAGCCCGTGCTGAGTTACCACGGAGCGGCTCGTGAACTGGAATTATTTTAAAAACTGCCTCTCGTTTAATCTGTGCAGTTATGTGATGGTTTCACCATTGGCAGAGCGGATGGCAGCGCATCACGTGTCTGGATGAGCCAAGTGAGCCTCAGGCAGGACTTCCCTGCTGCGGCCTTGGGTCTTCCGGAGCTAATCTCCTGTAGTGGGCCTGCAGCCAGAGGGTGGCGGTCTCACTCCGGCCGCTTCCCAGGGCTTGCAGGGTGACAGCATTGCTGAGACATGCAGACCAGACTCGGGGTCCTAGGGTGCTGGAGAACCCACTGGGCACCTGTGCAGGTTCTGACGATACTCTGCCAGCTGGGTGGGCAGAGGGTGGGGTCGGGGTGAGCAGTGAGTGGTCCACCACGCTTCTGCTCCCTGGTTGCCCACACAGTCTGGAAAAGGCCACACCCGGTTGTGTCTTCTTTTTTCTTTTTTCCCACACTCGGCTTCTCCGGGACAAGTCTTCTGGTCTTCAGTGCAGACCCTCGCTGCGTTTCGCAGTACCGTTTGATCCGTTCCCCATGGCTTCAGTTTCCCGGCTGTGTTGCGTGGGTCTCTCTCTGCTCCCCAGCCAGGGAGTCGGGCCTCAGAGCCTGTCCAGCTCCCGCTTGGCTGGCACCGTGCGGCTCACTAAGCTGAGCATGGTGATATTTGTCAAAAGAATGATGACTTCTTCTCATGAAAGTTGCTGAGCAATCCAACACATCCCTATGGTTTTTCTTGGTGAGCACGGAAGGAAGAAAGCCAAGAACTTTCTAAGCATCACTGGGCTTCTACCTGCAGAGCAACACTGACAGCTGCATTTGACAAAATTTGCAAGCAGGTGACTCACCTCGCCTTGCAGAGGGACTGCCCATGCAGATGTCTTCAGACGTCAGACAGATCTTACTCTAATTTTTAACTTGGCATTTTCCTAGTGTAAGTATGTATGACATAGTGTATTTTATTATGAGACACTTATCACTCAGGTGAACACGTGCTCAACATTTCGGTGCAAAGCTCACGGCACCAGCAGGAACGTGTGTGGATAACTTGTACTCACGCACTGGAGGTGCTGCAAGTGGAAGGATGCCACGGGAAGCCGGGAGAGGGGGGCTCGGGCTGCCTAGCTGAGCAGTCAGTACAGTCCTCAGCATCGCAGCTCCTGCCCCACTGTGCCAGGGCTGCCAGGCTCTGCCCACACACCAACACACCGTCCCAGGAGGCTCTGCGTGTGTCTGTGGTGCTCTTGTTCGTGCTTTGGGGACACAGGAGCCCCGGGGATGGACCGAGGCGCAGCACGCGCTGGCTCAGTGCCCCGCCCCCAGCCGGAGCCCAGCCTGGTGGCTGTTTCTGCCCAGCAAGGGCGCCCTCCTGGGAGACCCCTGGTGACTCCTCTCTGCTCCCTTTGCCAGCACTGCTCGACCCGTTCTTAGAACCAGCTGCTGGTGAGAAGAGTGGGAAGGCAGTGACCTGCCTGAGGAATCGGATTTGATCTAGTCACAGACAAGCTGAAGCCTTTGGGTCCCGGCCGAGCCGGCGGCGCAGACCTCAGAGCAGACCTCTCCGCAGAGACGCACTCACGCTAACTTGCACAAGTGAGGCTTTCGACTGCCTGTCAGGTTTGACAATCGGGTTCTAAGAGCACTGAAACCAAAACCACCACTTTCTGTCCTTGGCTTAACTGCTCACTGCGCTGCGGTTTGCTGTGGTGCGATCAGACTGCAGACGCAGCTTTATACTGAAGCTTCTTTATTGGTTAAATGTATCGCTGCAAAGAAGAAATGTTTCATTCCAATGCACTTGGAAGAGTTCGCTGTGTACTCCTTATCTTTTCCTGTGGTGCCGGCCGAGTCCAGAGCCTCCGCTGTGCTCTCCCTGAGCCTGTTCCCGCCCCCACCGCTGTCCACAAAGCGCTGCTCCCTGAGGTCCGCTGGCGCCCGTGTGGCCCCGACGCAGCCATCTGTGGTAACTGGCTTCCTCATTACTAGAAGCGCGTTCAGGACAGGGCCAAGGTGCTAACGCGGTGTCACAGGTTGCCTGAGCTGTAAAGACAGAAACGTGGACGGACACCGAGGCAGACAGACTGGTGACAGTCGGGCTGGCTTCACCCCGCAGGGAGGGCAGAGGGACCCTTGCTCCTCTGTCACCCTGCGTGTGACAGAAAAGGCTCGAGTTGCACGGGATCTGCAGCAATGTCTTCTACTTCCTGCTGTGGCGGCAGGAACTCATACTAATCCTGCTTCGAGGGAGGAAGGAAAAACGTGCTGCTGTAGGCACTGATTGTGGAGAGGTCCCAACTACGGACACGTTACAATGTGACTTATTAAATGACACGAGCTGGAGGAAAGGACGATGCTTTCTCTCCCCTCCTTTCTCTCCATCTGTCTCTGTCTCTGTCTCATCTCTGTCTCTCTCTGTCTGATATGCACGTGTAATCACAGCACTCCTGGAGGCTGAGGCGGGACTGAGTAAGTTGGAGGCTAGTCTGTGCAGTTTAGTAAGACCTTGTCTCAAAATAAAACATAAAACAGCTTGCTGATGTGGTCCAGGAGGAAGACTTGGAGTCAGTCCCCAGTACTGAAATAAAGACTCCTTCAAGAATGGTTTCAGTGTGTTGCAGCCTTTTACTTTTGAAATGGATGTGAGAGTAGATGAAAAGTCAGCTGCATAAAGCTCCTGACAGTCGAGATTTGCAAAATAAACTTCCTTATTAGCCCGCGTCTGAAGAACATTGCTGGCAGATTTGCTTTCTTGCCTTTGACACAAAGTCTCTGCAGGGCCAGGACAGGACGGTGGCCCTGGGGAGGGGCTGGGAAGGTCGTGTCCTCTCCCTCCCGCCTCTCACGCTGGCCGTCTGGCCGTGAACCCCCTTCCGGGGCGTGCCCTCTGCGCACTTCGGTGAGACGCAGAGGCCGATGCAGTCTGGATTCCGGATAAACAGCGAATTCCTTTCTGTACCGGCACGTCCCGACACTGCACGCAGCACCCTTACACAGGCCGGTGTTTATTCTGCTGTTCCGGTCTAACCGGCACCCTCGGTTTATTTGCCTAATCTCACCACCCCCCAGGAACTTCGCTGCGGTCAACACCAGGAACAGCTCTTCCTCCCCCAGCTTCCTCGGGCGCCCCCACCCGTGGGTCCCTCTCATGCTACTTCCTGCCCAGTTTTTCCCACACCCAGGCATGGGAACTTTTCTGCTCTGTTATTCTACTTTAGCTTGCATCTCCTAGAATTTGCTATAAATGGAATCACTCTGTAGATTTATTTTGAGGTCATCTCATATGTTCCAATGGTTTATTCCTTGCCTGATGCTATTGTTTTGTTTGTTTTTGCACTGAACGACATGCCCAGCTCTTTTTTTTTTTTTTTTTTAATTTTTAATTTTTAAACAGAATTTTGCAAAGTCCCTGAGTTGCCCAGGCTGGGCTTGGACTTTCAGTCTCTTGCTTCAGCCTCCTGGAGTGCTGGCATTGTGTGTGCCACCATACCTGGCTTCTGTGCTTTTTCTGAGTAATATTCTAGGCAATGTGTATACAACCATGTGTGTGTCCATTTAGTACTTGATGGACTCTGGGCTTGTTTTCAGTTTGGGGCTATGACAAAAAAAAACTTTGTGAGCACTTGTGCCCAGATCTCTGCAGGGGGTGTTTTCATTTCTAAGCGCCAAGGACTGACGTGGCACAGTGGTGCAGGTGTATTTAACGCTCTGGGCTTTTCCTACTGGCTCACAGGCGTGCAGAGCGGTGGGCCTCCCTTGGCCTGCGTATGCGTGCACATAGCACACCTCGGTCATTTCCGCCTCCCTCCCCTCCGTGTCCTTTCTTCCAGCACGCTTTAATTTTTAAAGAAACTGCCAAGTGGCTTTCAGAAGTGGCTGTGCTGTCTCCATTTCCAGCAGTAGCACACGAGAGTTCCTGTGCACACCTTTGCCACACTCAGTGGACCTGGCAGGGATGCTCCGACTTGCATTTCTCTGATGACCAGTCACATGGAGGATCTTCTGCTTATTTGCATCTGTATCTTTGGTGAAGTGTCCACATTTTTGCCCATTTCTAGTTGCCTGGTTTTCTAATTGAAAATTTGAGAGAATTTTGTGAAGTCTAAATTTTAGTCTTTTATGAGCGATGTAGTTTGCAAGTGTTTTATTTTATTTTGTGCTTGTATTTTCATTGTCTTATGGACACCAAAGCCTTTGATTTTTAGAGTCCACTGTATGCGCTGCTGTTCCACAGATCACAGTTCCAGTGTGAATTAACCTTAGTCGCAGAGATTTTCTTCTAGACATTTTAGGGTTTCTTAGATCTGCAGCCCATGCTGAGTCAGTTATTATTTTTTGTACATGACGCGAGATGTGGACAGAGGTCCGGCTGTTCGCACATGGGCACCAGCTGTGGCCCTGTCTGCCAAGGCTGTGTTCCCCGAGGAGCTGTCTCCACTCTGCCATAGGGGGTCTGGTCTGTGTGCTCGCCGTGCTCAGTCTGGGAGCTGAGTCCTCTGCAAAACGTGCTCACTGTGGGCACGAGGTTCACTGAGGCGCGTCTCCCTCGCCCTGCTCTCGCTCACCCCCACACCCCAACCTCCGGTCTTTCCTCCGGGCCTCTCAGGCTGCATCGACCGGGCTCCTCCAGAGACTGTGCTCACTGCTCCTTCCGTCCGCTCCTCTCTGCTGCGGCGGGGCACACTGGAGGCTGCATCTCTCCTTGCTCAGCATCACACTCCCTCAGCTCGGGCCTTGTTCTGCTCATGGTCAGACAGACACAGAACCTAAAAGTCCAAGCAATCACAGGCTGACGATAACAGCGACACATAAAGATGTAGACGCGGCTGGGGGCCAGGCCACCTCCAGAGTGCTGGTGCTCTGTGGAAATATCAACATTAGGGGCCAGGGAGTTAGCTCAGTGGTTCCGGCGCCTGTCTTGCAAACGCAAGGGCCCGGGTTTGATCCCCGGTAACCACATAACAATACTGGGTGTGGAGACTCACACCCAGCAGCAACCAGTGCCACATACCACAGTGCCGGGCGTGGTGGCTCACACCTGTAATCCCAGCACTCGGGAGGCAGAGGCAGGAGGATTGCTGTGATGTGAGTTGGAGGTTGAGCTGAGGGCCAGCCTGATCTACAAAGCAAGACCCTGTCTCAAAAAACCTAAAAAAAAAAAAAAAAAAAAAAATCAACATTAGAAGAGTTTTCTTCTGCAGTTTGTGTCAAACTTACTTAACAATATATGGATATATAATGACAACATAGCTGTTATGTCAGTATATCGTTGATAAGAAATGATACATTTAGCTGTCATCCCAGCACTCTGGAAGGCTGAGGCAGGAGGATCACAAATTTGAACCCTGCTTGGTTAATTTAGCAGTTTAGCAAGACTCCATCTTAAAATTCAAAAAGAAAGAAAGATAGATCGGCTGAGGATATAGCCCCATTCAGAGACATTTCCAATTTATGGATAATTACTCTGTCATCATCTATGATTGCTCTGACTTAAAAACCGTCTTTTAGGCTACTTTCTGTCTATTTGATCACAACCAGACAAGCTACTCCAAAAATGGGAAGTGTTGGGTGCGTCTTAGAACAGACAATTAGCATAAGAAACCATAGTTCATTGTCTGCCTGAATCCAACAATAAAGTTTATTTCCTGAATTCCATTCTTGTTAAGTCCTTTCAACACATTATAATTGAAAAAATACTGCTGTGATTCTGTAGTCAGAACTCAAGGATCAGCCGCTGGAGCCGGGAGTAGCGCGAGCTGAGGCTGCCCAGCTCTCCCCTCCTCGCCAGCGGGTCTGGAAGCTGTGGTCTGTGCCCTTCTGGCGACAGCAGTGCTCCTACAGGCTCCAGCGGCTGGGACGCGGTGGAGATGTCCTCATGTGAGAAGCAGCCACAGCTCCCGCAGACTTGGTGTCAGAACTCCCCAGAGGAGATTTATCCTCTGATTTACCGCAGAGCATGTCACTCTTGTAGCTCCTTCGCTCCAGCAGCCTCAGAGCGTGGAGCCCGGGCTGAGCTTACTGTAGGTGCCACTACCCGTCCATCCTGCTGTCTCTGGCCCAGCAGAGCTTTCCGAGTGTGCGGGGACGGGCTGGGAAATGGTCCCAGGGCCTTCATTCTGAGCTACATCTAGTTATTTACTGATTATACCCCTGGGGCTTGAACCCAGGGCCCTTCTACTGAGCTACATCCTCAGCCAGACCCCTTTTCTTTAGTTTTATTTTCTTTTAAACTGGAGACAAGATCTCCTTAAGTTGTTAAGTTGCCCAGACTTGGCTTAAATTTGTGAGCTTTCTGCCGCGGCTCCCAGAGTGCACCCAGCATAATTTTGGGGAGCCACGTGCTGCAGTTTCTGAAGGGACAGAAGTTCTGAGGAGCCTGGTCATCGACGAATCGTTGTGCCGGACTTAGTGGCAGTGTTCTGATTCTTAAAGCCATCTACTCACGACTCCAAGCTTCTGATTCATATGTCTCGAAGCAGAGAGCCACCCTCTGCCTGTGTTCACTCCGGCACGGCTCAGAATAGCCGAGCAGGGAAACTACCTAACTGTCACCAGCTAATAAATGGACAATGACAGCTCGCTCCTTACACACCGTGGAATACTACTCAGTAAAAAAGAGATGAAGTCCTGTCATTTGCAACGCCATGTCTGCAGCCGGACAGCCGCACCCAGCAGAGCCAAGTCCTCATGCTCCCGCTCAGTGCGGCATCTAAACAGCTGACCTCATCCACGTGCAGAGTAGAGGAGGGTCACCAGTGGCCAGGGAGCGGGAGGGAGTGAGAGCCGGGAACAGGCCGGTCAGATGTGGCCCAAGTTCGCCCTGGGCAGGAACAGGAAGTCCTGCGGCTTTACTGCACAGCGGGGTCACTATAAATAACAGCAGTTCACTGTATGCCTCCAAAAGTGAGATGGAAGATTTTATTTTTATTTTTAAGGGTTTTTTTTTTTTTTTTTGAGACAGGGTCTCGCTTTGTAGTTCAGGCTGGTCCTGAGTTCAGCCTCCAACTCACATCACGGTAATCCTCCTGCCTCTGCCTCCCGAGTGCTGGGATGACAGGCGTGAGCCACCACACCCGGCACTGTGGTATGTGGTACTGGTTGTTGCTGGGGTGAGTCTCTGCGCCCAGTATTGTTATGTGGTGACCGGGGATCGAACCTGGGTCCTTGAGCTTCCAAGACAGTCACCGGAACCACTGAGCTATATCCCTGGCCCGGAAGATTTGATTTTTGAGACAGGGTTTCACTGTGTAGCCTGGGCAGGGGCTTTGAACTCATGGTGGACCACCTAAGCCACCCAAGTGTTGGCGTTACAGGTGTGCACCACCAAAGCTTGGCTTCGGAAAAAGGATTTTAAATTTTTTCACTGTAAAGAAATGGGAAAAATTTGAAAAACTGGTTTAACTCCGTTTAAACATTATATAACATACACATGTATCGAAACATCTAGTAACATGTAGAATGTTTTTAATGTATCAGTTAAAATATATTTTAATGAATGCTAAGCTGCTGCTTTTATGAACAAGAAGGATATTTTACTTCCAAATGCTTCTATGGCTTGGTTGTTTTCGAGAAGCTCTGAGAAGGGGACTTAGGGGCTCCTGGTTCTGATTTCTGCAAGGCAGAGCCCATCCGTGGTACACATCGGTAATCTCCGCACTTGAGAGGTTGAGCCAGGAGAGTCAACCGCATTTCAAGGCCAGCCTGGGTTCCAATAGCGAGACCCTGTCTCAAGAATCAAAATAAGTAAATAAGCAGATGCCCTGTTGTCTTAGTGAACTTTCATCCTCGTTAGTTGCTAGCTGGTTGCCTGAAAATCACATCGGCACAGCCGGAAGTTCAACTCCAGTGCACAGCATGCAGCGTGGCAGGGGGTGGGCTGTGTGTCCTCAGGGAAGTCTGGTGGCGGCCAGCAGAGGTCAGCAGGGACAGCCCTGCTCCCCTGGGAGGTCCTGCTCCCACCACGTGTTCAGCCAGCTACCAAAATATTTTCCACAAGGGAAGCACACTCTATTTTTGGACAGGTTTGACTTCTTTTCCGTGCACTGAACTGAAATATGCTTTCCTGTAGCAGTCCCGCTGAGTCCACTCTGAGCTCCCGCCAGCCAGCGCGGTCCCCGGTGGCCGTGCACACAGGCGGTTAGGCGGCTGGCACATCAGGTCCGCTGCTGTACCCAGCACAGCTCTGCCCCGTCTGTCTCCTCGGTGCTGAGGCCTCCCTTTGCCCGTGGCATGCGTGACCCAGGGCGGGGCTCGTGATCAGCTGGCAGGGTCTGCACACCAGGCTCCGTGCCCGCGTCAGCTCTGTCGCTGGCTGTGCCAGCCTCAGCGTCTGGAGTCCACGGTCAGCTGCAGCCTCCACCCCAGCCGACCGAGGCACAGAGCTTCCCTGCACGCCAGCTGCTCTGCTTGGCCCTGCGGGCAAGTCTGGATCATTCCTGTGAAATTACAGCCTGCTGGTTTGGGGTCCATCCTCAGGTCGTATTTTACACCTCTCTTTGGCTGTACCTTCCCTTCTGCAGCGCTAACAGAGCCTTCTGTGTGAAATCACTGAAAAAGCTAGGCAGACGTCAGAGCTCGAGAGCGAACGGCCTGTCGGCGCGGAGCTTCCAGTTCACACAGGTCTCCACACACCAGGGAGCCTCCGGCCCTCTCTTATCCAACATGCACCGGAACCCAAATGCTCCAGTCACTATAAATCATGGCAGGAAACATTTAGGGCGTCTGACAGATATGGATGTTGCAGAAGAAGGGAGTTTAACAACGTGCAGCAGGCCCTCAGGGTAACCGGATTTCAGTGTTTGTTCAGCGTTCTTGCGGGGAGCGAGCAGTGCGCATGCGCCCTACCCACCCACATACACAGCCCCTGCGACGTTTTTAAATAACGGATACAGAGAAACTGGAACACTTTGCTTTGCCGGTGGGATGTAGACCAGTCTGTGACTCCTCAGATAATAAGACCTGGTGGCTCAAACTACAGAAATTCATTTCCTTACAGTCCAGGAGGCTGAAATCTCCGATTCGGGCGCTGTCAGAATCTGACACGGCCTGGGCTAGAGGAGGCTGCCTTTCTGCTCACACTGCTCCTGTGTGTGTGCACAGATGAGCACACGCTGGGGTCTCTTCTTTTCCTTAGGTGGTTCTGCCAGATTAAGGCTCACCTTTATGACCACCTCAGCCACCTTCAAAGGCCCAACTACTGTCATGTTGGGCTGAGTTTACAACATACATGTGGGGCTGGGAGGGGGTCCACCTGTAAAACAGGGTAGAATAAGATTTACTCTTATAGGTAGGAAATTCTCAAACATGCTGTGTTATGGAAGAAGCTTGAGGGTTTGATACTGAGTGAAGTAAGTCATGCAGAGGGCAGCAGTGCAGGCTCCATTTGTGTGACGTTCTAACAGTCAGCAGACTTGGGGACAGAGTGGTCAGGATGCAGGTCCGGATCCGGCCTTGCAGGCTGAAAAAATTCTGGACATGGCAGTGGTGAAAGTTCTACACTGCAAATATGCTAATGCCACACAGCTGTGTGCGTGAAATGGTTAAAAACACATCATATGCTATGCTCACCACCATTTTTAAACAAAAGAGATCAAAATGAGTGAGACTTTTAGACTACAGAACTCATGTTTTATTAGGATATGACCGAACAGGCTCTTGCCTCCTGGAGACACATGTGCGGTGGGGGGGCATGCTTTCAGGCTGGACCGGCCATTTGTGTCTGCTTGCATTTCCCTGCTGCCTTCTCAGAAGTCCCGGCCGGGCATCGCACTGTCTGCCTTTGAGTAGCATCCTCTAAATCTGCAGTGTGAGTTACAACTTGATTTTCCCAGTGCATGAGCAGTGTAGTGATGGTAATTAACTATCTACTTACTGAATTATGAGAAAATCAGTATGGGGACTTCCAAGTCCTGCAAAAATGTAAATAACCGAACAAATGTCAAACGTTATTGACTCTAAAACAGCAGAATTGGGAAGTCCCAGATCAGTTGTATCTTCTGTTTTTTTTCTTCTTGACTAATATATAGAGGCAAGGAGTGTCTAGTCCTGACCCACAATAGGCATTTATGGATAAATCAGTGTGTGTGTGTGTGTGTGTGTGTGTGTGTGCGCGCGCACGCATGCATATTACAAAAAGAATTCTCTTGCAGGCGGGAGGGAGAAATCCAGTCTCACACCAACAAGTCAAGTGCAGAAATCCAAGTAGCACATTTTGGGACAGCATTACATTACTGTGGGAATTATTCCCTTTTTAATATACAGCTAATTATTTTCCATTTAGGCAGAATTGTTTTTCAGGTGCAGAAAAACACTTAGAAAGGAAATCGCTTCGAAATCACTTTGTGGGCCCCTTCTGGACAGCAAAAATAAGAAAAGCTATGTAACTTGCATGTCAGTTTTCAAGCCTTCACATGGATTATAATCAGAAGTTTCAAGATTTGCTGGACCAAAGGGAAAGGAACGAAGGGAACTGGAACAAAGAAAGCTAGTCTTTGCAGTGTTTTGCATTATAATTTATATAGAAATATGAATAATGCACAAGAATGTTGACAGAGTGAAGCCCAGGAACTTTGTGCAGCTGGAAGGATGTGTGACTACAAGTTTAAAAGTTGTGTTGGGCCAGGGATTCAGCTCAAATAGGACCACGCTTACCTTGGGAGCACAAGGACCTGAGTTCAATCACCAGTACCACCAAAAAAAAAAAAAAAAAATTGTGTTACATGCTTATGACCAGACGTCATACCACATGCCACAGTGGGCCCAGGCAGAGGGGAGGCCCCGCCCTGAGCAGACAGTGGAGCTGGGGATGCGGCCTCCCTCCTCGGCAAGTATGGGCAGTGGCGTTAGAATCTGGGTCTCAAGCACATTTGGACAGATAGATGATCTCAATGCAAAACTGAAAAATTAGGACTTAACTTACAAGGATGCATTCAAATACATGTGAAATACAGGGTGAAACTGTTAAACTTTTCTATAATAGAATTGAAATGTAAAGCAGATTTCCCAAATCACTGCCAGTCCTCAGCCAGAGCTCGCTGACAGGCCGTGGGTTCTTACAGAAAACCTCAGCACGTCCCACCTTGTCTAGCACGGGGCGGGGCAGCCGCGAGGTCGTGCCCAGCACTGCCACGCGACCAGCGCCCCGCGGCCCAAGCCGTCCTCAGACAAGTGCAAGTGAGAACGCAGACCGAAGAGCGGGACCGTCAGACTCAGCACGCTTGGGCACAGTGTTTCACAGTAACATTTGCCTCGCTTATTGGGCGTTCACTTTTCTGTGGTTTGACTTGATTAACATGCTAGTTGCACAGCGAATGGCTTCCATGTGGCATTTCCACACACGCCCACAGTGTGCCCCTCCCGTGAGTGGCAGCCCCCCCGCCCCTCCTGCCTCCCTGCTTTCTACCTTCCCATCCCTGATAGTCCCTTTCCTCCATGTTAATTATTATTGGAACAAATACAACTATTTCCAAATTCCAGATCTCTTCCTAGTTCCCCATCTGGTAGTTAACAAAAAAGGGAGGGGTTTGTTCTGGGTGATCTGTTTCTTCCCTCTGTCCCTTCGGAGACTTTCCAGATCTCAGACTTCCCCACTGTCCTCCCAACCTTGCTCGGGTGTCCCCAAGGTTTCGGGCTGGGCCAGGGTAGGGGCAGCACCGCCCTGAGGATGGGCGCCCCCTGCTGCGGACCCTCTGCCGCACCGCTGCTTTCCTGCTGCTTGGGCAGGAGTGGGGAGAGGGGCCGGCCTGAGAGGCCTGGGGGACAGGGGGACAAAGCCAGGGGCTGCGATGCTGTGTGACGAGCCGGTGCCCTCAGGAAGGCGCTGGCACGTAGGTGCTTTCTGTCCAAGCCGAGGCTTCGATGATGCCGGTAGCTTGCGGTGGGGAAGATGAGTCTCCGTGTGGCTCAGTGTCCTGACACTGTGCCCTGCGCTGACTTGGACTTCTGTTCCACTTTCTTCACCACGCCCTCTGCATCCTGCGCCCAGACTCATGCAGGACACACAGGGAGGGGAACTGGGCACACAGTTCCCTCCGATCAGGGATGCCCCGCGGGCACAGAAACTGAGGCACCGGGAGAAGCTTAGCAGCGAAGGAGCAGAAGATGTAGCAAGTGGAAGATGTTCTCTCCCTTCCCAGGATCGGTGAACCTGCTCAGCTGGGCCAGGACAGCTGGTCGACCTAGAAGCTGAGGCTGTATGAGATTTCCTGCTCCTGGCTGAAGCAGAAGTGGAGGCCAGCGAGGGCAAAGGAGATGTGCCAGGAGCAGGACGTCAGCCTTCTGGCCTGCTGGGGAGGGGCGGTAAACCAGGTCTGATCACAGCTGGCCTTCAGAGCGCCAGTCAGTTTCCGTCATGGAAGGGGGTATGAGGGTACAGGCTTGTAATCCAGGCACTCTGGGAGGCTGAGGCAGGAGGATGGCAAATTAACCCAGGCTAGCGATTCCACAGCATGGCTGTTCTGTGGGGAGGCAGAGATGCAAGTTCCCAGGCCTGCCTGCCTCTCCAGGGTCAGGCACTGCAGGAATCATATTTGCAACGAGGTTTTAAAACCACTTATTTAGGTAGTGTTAGTTCTGACTGAATTCCTGTTAAACAGGTGTTATACCTCCAAATTAAACAGAAGAAAACGGAGTCTGCGGAGGCTGAGCAGAAAACCAAGCCGATGCTGAATTCTCACTTCTTGCTTCCTGAAGAGGACGCTGCACTCACCTCTGCTCCCAGAGGGCAGCACACGGGCTGGTGCACAGAAGCGATCCTCCATTGCAGAGCTTCCGCTTCGCCGTGGCCTAGTTGTGAGCACTTCACCTGGAAGCACACATCTGGCCCGGAATCTGCGGCCGTGCGGCTACTTCGTGCTTTCTTGCCCAGCGTGCTCCCAGCTCAGTCTCCAATGGCACAAATGGAAGAAACCTGTCAGCTACCAACTTTGAAAAATAAGTCAAGGCCCCAAAAGACAAATTCTCCTCCCCTCACCTTAGCTCGGAGGAGTTAACTCTTCTTTCAAAAGCCCCAGCATGCACGCACGCAGCAGCTGTGTCTAGCCTTTCAGGGTCCTCTTCTCAGGCATCAGTTAAACACCTTTCAAACAGGATGCTGATGTGGGCAGTCCTGCCCTCGGAGCTGCAGGCAGTCGTCTGTCTTGAGGAAAACGATGAATGCGAGAAGTTCCCGCTCTTGGTAACTAGGAGGAGGGCGGGCAGCATCCACTGAGGGCCCTGCTACAAGCCACGCTTAGACATGCGATGTCAGTTATTTTATTTGAAATGAATGGCTCATTATGCTTCTTCAAGGAATCATTTGCAAATGAGCTTTTGATTTTTCCCTCTCTCTCATGGTTGGGGGGTGACACTCAGGGCCTCGCTTTTGCTAGACAAGCCCTCTACCGCTCAGCTACATGGCCAGACTGCGTGTTTTATTTTGGTGCCGAGGTTAGACCGGGACCTTGTACTTACATGCATATGTGCTAAGTACTTACTCTACCTCTGAGCTGCCCTCTGGCCCCTAAATTTCTATTATTGTTGAATAGGCCAAAGTTTCATGGTAGAGATATATGCATATACTCTGTAGAATGTGTTTTCAAATATCAAGAAAAAAGTATTACTGGGGCAAATTGAATGCTATGACAAAGTGACAGAATGGAGCTGAAAATAAATAATTAAAGCCTGAGGTTTCAGTATCACCAGGTGTGTAAGCGTTTGTCACATGCTGGTTTTTAACAATCCACAAAACCCACCTCTCAGATCGTAGTTTTGAGAGTTAAACTGGTTCCTTGGCAGTTGGGTTATTTTCTCCTTTCTTTAGACAGGAGACCACTGGCAATTCAGTGTGAAGTCATTTTCTATTTTAAAATAATTGAATTTGAGACCTGACTATTAGTGTGACAGTTTCACAGTGGAAAAAAAATTGAGATGAATAAATGGGTTTGAAGCTGGTTAGCGGAGCCGTGCTGTTCAGAACGGCCCGACGTGTGCGGCCGCTCGCGGGCGGGTCTGTCCCCGGCTGTGCACGACACCGGTGTCGCTGCTGCTGCTCTCCTCTTGCTCCTTCCCCTGCTCTTCTTCCTCTGCTCCTCCGCCACGGCCTCCTCCCCGGCTCCTCTTCAGTACTGTTGCGATGTGTAATAGCTACGTTCATCCTGGGGAACCGGCGCACAGACTGCCGCGGCCTAATCGCTTCCACTTCCCCTTCCGCCTCCGTTCTCCCCCACCCCTGAACCCTGCCCGTCTCTCAACTGTGCTCTTTATTTGTCCCCATGTTTCTCATACACGCTGTGCTGGCTACTTTTTCTCTTGCTGCCGACACAAAACACTTGATGCCTGAAGTTAAAGGGGAAGGGTTTCCTTGGCGCACAGTGCGCAGAGGTTTCAGGCCAGAGTCAGCTCCTGGAGGCCGAGGGAACGCGCAGAGGGTGACAGCTGAAGCAGCAACAGCCCTCAGAGGCCTTAGCAGCATCTTTCCGCCCCTGTAGCCTCTTCTGACTACCCAGGGGAAGTGGCATCGTGCGCTTAGTGCCAGTGCCCTGGGGCCTGACCTGCCACAAATCAGACCCGGTCGATTCAGCTACCTCCGAAGCAGCTTAGGACCTGGTGAGGCTTTGGGGGACATCGAGCGCGGCCCTCGCACCTGAGAAGCCACGTGATACTTAACCTGCTGGATCTGATTTGTTTCACTTAGTATTATGGTCTCAAGATCTTTCTACTTTTCTACCAAGGACCCTAATTTATCCTTCTTTATGGCTGGATAGTACTCCATTTCATATAAAAACTGTCTTCACTTATTCATTAATTGATGAGCATATAGGCTGCTTCCAAGATGTAGATATTATGAATTGTACTGCTGTAAACATACATATGCATATCTCACTGTAATATATCTATAATCTTACAGGAAGATGTAGAGAAGAAAGCTGGGTCAGATAGATTTTTTATTTTTAATTTTTTGGAGGAATCTCCCTACTGATTTCCACAGTGCTTGAACTAGTTGACACTCCAGCAACGATGACCATCCTTTGTAAGATGAGCCCACTGTAGTTTTCCTGGTTCTCAGGATGTCATTTTTTTTTTTTTTTTTTAGGTTTTTTGAGACAGGGTCTCGCTTTGTGGTTCAGGCTGGCCCTCAGCTCAGCCTCAAACTCACATCACAGCAATCCTCCTGCCTCTGCCTCCCGAGTGCTGGGATGACAGGCGTGAGCCACCACGCCCGGCACTGTGGTATGTGGTACTGGTTGCTGCTGGGTGTGAGTCTCCACACCCAGTATCGTTATGTGGTTACCGGGGAATCGAACCCGGGCCCTTGCGCTTGCAAGACAGGCGCCGGAACCACTGAGCTAACTCCCCGGCCCTCTCAGGATGTCATTTTCCAGGACACGTTTGTACGATGGATGGCTACGAGCTTTAACATTTCATTTAACTAGTCATCTGTCCCCACTGCGCGTGGGTACCCCTGGGAACCAGGGCCTGCCGGAAGCCTTCTACTCCCCTCTGGGAGCGTGGGAGTCCGTGGGCTCTGAATTCTGAGTAGTCCCTCTAGTTAAGTCAGCGGACCTGTTACTGTGCCGACCACGTATGGATATGGTGCCTTACTGTGCCACACAGGTTGGTCTTGCATTCCGGAGATGGAAGAATCTTCCTGCCTCAGCCTCCTAAGTGGCTGGGGCTATAGCCAGGTGCCACCAAGCCCATCTCTGGGCTTTTTACATGTCCTATATTTATTATTCCACAAGTATCTCTCATTTGGACAAAGGGAGAGTCATCTGAGGAATCTGAACTGAAGAATGTGCTTCCGGGGGCCGGGAACAGCTCCGTGGTGAGCACACACATGTTTAGCTGTGTGGAGCTCTGGCTGTGATCCCCAGCACCACAAAACAAAACAGAACACATGGAAAGGGTAAACCTAACAAATGACAAGACTGGGACTGCACGTATAAATTATATCACTTGACTGTATACACATTTTTAAAAATAGGTAACATGCTTCATAATATTTTAAAATCTTTTCATCATTTTGTTTGTTTGCAAACAAGTGATTTATTTTATTTTTGAGGATTTTTTTTTTTTTTTTGAGACAAAGTCTTCTTATGTATTTCAGGCTGGCCTTGATCTCTGCACACAGCCCGGGCTGGCCTCAAACTCGTAGCAATCCTCCTGCCTCAGCCTCCAGAGAGCTGGAATCACAGGTGTGAGCCACCAAACCAGGCTCTTACTTTCCAGAATTTCTCTGTCAGGAATATAGCTACACGAATGCTCCTGCATAAGTTGTTTTTCTATTTTCTTATGGTATCACAAAGAACAGAATTGAAATGCAAAAGTAACATTATCTGTAAAATCTCTTCAGTACATTATCAACATAGGAAGTAGCTAGTGATACTTGTATGGAAGAATGGTTAACAAGTAGATTCTTAAAAGTATAATTAAGTTAACAAGTTAAAACTCACAACTACGGAAACCATGCGGGCTGCAGAGGCCAGAAGAGGGGCTTTGGCGGGGGAGGAGATAGGGAGAAGGCAGCGAGGACCACTGAGACCGTAACACATTCACTCTCTGTCTCGGAAACGCCGACATTCTTACGAGAACGTGGCCTTTCCATTTCAAAAGTCCCCCAGACCAGTCCCTGTGGGACAGGAGGATAAAAAGCCGAGCTGACAGGAGGCGAGCCCGTCACAGCGGGCGGCTTCGAGGGCAGTGTGTCGTGCGGCGGCCACGGCAGCCCGAGCAGGCGCCGTCCGCTCTCGTGGCCGCAAACACGCCCGGACGTGGCTGGGTCGGCCCGGAGAGAGGAGGTTCGCTCCGCTCACCGCTCACGCTCACGCCCACCGTGCGGGAAGCTCCAGTGCGGGCCTGTCAGCCCGCGTGCGCGGCCAGGACGGCGGTAGGGGGCCGCACGGAGGCCGCAGGGAGAGGACGGGGCGGCGGCTCCAGGCCCTGCAGGGCGGCCGGCGACTTCTGCGCTCTCACAGGCCTCTCAGCGGCCAGTCCCGGGACCAGGCCTCTGCTGTGGGCCGTGGGGACGTGGAGGCCTACCTGTGCTAAGACCTGAGCCCTCTCACCCGGGACCTGGCTGTAACCCAGCTTCCGGAGGCCAGTCCAGGTCACGGTCCAGAAATAAATGGATCGGGCTGGCAGAATTTTTTTTTTAAGGTGTTTTTGAGACAGGGTCTCACTTTGTGGTTCAGGCTGGCCATGAGCTCAGCCTCCAACTCACATCACAGCAATCCTCCTGCCTCTGCCTCCTGAGTGCTGGGATTACAGGCGTGAGCCACCACGCCCGGCACTGTGGTATGTGGTACTGGTTGCTGCTGGGGTGAGTCTCCACGCCCAGTATTGTTATGTGGTGACCAAGGATCGAACCCAGGTCCTTGTGCTTGGGAGACAGGCACCGGAACCACTGAGCTATATCCCCAGCCCCGGGCTGGCAGAATTTTTAAAAGCTAAAAACAAAAAAAGGATTTATACATATCTTGAAAGTAAGTGATTCTTAAAATTATTGATGGGACCAGGGATTTAGCTCAAGTGGTACTGTACCTACCTTGGAAGCCTGAGGGCCCAATTTGATCCCTGGTACAAGAAAAAAAATTGATAGGCTTTGAACATTTAGACATGTTCATACATGTTCATAGTCTTCTACACAATCTTCCTAAGCTTGTGGTGTTAGAAAGAGTGATACATCTGTTTGTGTCTTTCATCTCCTAATTCTGTTCTTTGTAAATACACCATAAGAAAATAACGGAAAAACAACTTTCACAGAAGTATTCATGTAGCTATATTACTGACAGTGAAATCCTGGAAATCATGAGCCCAGTGTGGTGGCTCACACCTGTGATCCCAGCTCTCTGGAGGCTGAGGCAGGAGGATTGCTATGAGTTTGAGGCCAGCCCGGGCTATGAGGGAGATCAAGGCCAGCCTGAAATACATAAGAAGACTTTGTCTCAAAAAAGCCCCCAAAATATAATAAAAAATTTAAAAAGGAAATTAAATATAAAACGGAGCTAATTATTATATATCAATGTGATGAGAGGCCATGAAACTACCAAAGGAGACAAGAACATCAGTGGTGAATATACAAAAAATTAAGTGTACACTGATACAATTAGAAGATGTTTTGCATTCACCCCCTTTCCTGTTGCTGGACAAAGACTCAACTCTCAAGATTTAAGAAGGTTTGCCTCGCCCCGGGGTGTCAGAACTGGTACCCAAAGTGCCCTGCAGGCGAGAGGAGCCCAGTGGCACCACAAATCAGCCCCCAGGGACCCTGGTGCACTTTGTCAAGCCCACAGGCGGCCGGCCGGGGATTTAGTTCAGTGTGTTCTGGTGCCTGCTTTGCAAGTTCAAGGTCTTGAGATCAAATCCCAGTACGAAACAGCAAAATAAAACCCTGCCCACCCAGAGTCCTGACAGTCACCGCTGTTGAGTGGCTTTACCTGCCGTGATGAAAACCACGCTTCCTCTGAGATCTTCCTCCCCAAGCTCACGACCCTCATGTTTCATCACAAGAGAAACTTCAATCCCAGAGGAGGAAATTTACCCCTGGCCTGAGCTTCTCAAGACGGCCAGGTCCTTACAAACAAGGGGAAGTTTGAGTGCTGTTACAGCCAAGACGAAGGGGGCTAAAGACACCGAGGCCTGCAGTGGACGGTGTGTGCTGGGCAGAACGGCACTGTCACTAACACTGGGCACTGCCGGGTAAAACGTGCGTTTTAGTTCACGGGATGTGGCTTTGGGACCATGGCTGGAAGGTGCTAGCGGCTGGGGAGGCCGAGCGTGCAGAGCAGGTGCGCAGCATGCCCAGGGCCTGGGTCCAGTCTCCAGCAGGAAATAAGAATAAGAACAAAAAGGAAGAGGAGGAGGAGGAGGCGGGGGAGGAAGCTTCCTGTGGGGATATTTGGGGATGTTCTGTACTAATTTTGTAATTTTTCTGTAAATACAGAACTTCTCTAAAAAATAAGATCTATTTAAAAAGCCTCTGAGACGGGAAGTCCCGAATGCATCTTGTGTGAGGAGGGCTGGACCTCCCCCACACCGGACCGTCCCCCTGTCCCCACTCCCGGACCAGCTGCCCCGCCCTGAGGGCGCTCGGTGCTCCCGCAAGGGCAGGGCTGCTTCGGATGGACTCGCCCAGTCTGTCTGGCAGGACGTGGATACCCTGCCCAGCAGGTTGGGGTGCCTGGCTCAGTCTGAGCGGCTGTCCCCCCTGTTGCTGCATAGCAGACACGAGGCCAGACCCCGGTATTGGAAAGGTGGCTTTCCAGAGCCACGGAGTCAGAGGGGAAGAGGCTGACGCACGGTGAGGGACACAAATACCCGCCATCCGTATACAGTGGCACCGTGATGCCAGCACATGCACAGAATTTGAGAAAAGGAGACGAGATAGAATTTAGTTTGTATCTTACAGACTTATGACAAATACTCTACGTTTTTAGATCTGATTATAATCCTGCATACACATTCTGTTTAAGTCATTTCAAATAAGGCAAAGGAGTAAAACAGTCAGTTCTTGCAAGTCAACTCTTGAATGTACATCTTGCTCAAGAATTTTTTTATCAATCAAATATGTGAAATTTAAAAAGATATATAAGAGGCCTAAGTCACTAACAATGAAATTTTGATGACAATGTACTTTTTGTTAGCCTCAAGCAGTTCATCTCGTGCAAACCGTTAAGTTCTGTTAGTGAAAATGTTCCCTTGAGACAATTAATTCGGAGACAGCGACAGGCTGCTCCAGAGCATGTGAGTACAGTCAGCGGCCAGCGGAGGAGCAGAAGACGCAGGTGGTGTAAACAGTCTCACACATGTCCCCGTGGACGCGCACAGACCGCTCACCTGTGACAATCATCCGCTTCCCCACGGCCGCGGACAGAGGCTCCCGGTAGGACACAGACGCCATGGTCCACCTTGTCTCGCGCAGGACCTGGGCCGGTGGTTGCCGAGAACCTATGACAGGAGAACAGACATTCCAAGGGCTGGGCTGAGCATTCCGGCTTCTGGGACACGGGGGGTGGGGGGAGGGGCCAGAGGTCCCCCAGGGGCTGTGTCAGCAATGACTTGCCTTGTCTGTCAACTTGTCCAGCCACCGGTCTGGTCCTGGAACCTTCTTTACCAGACACCTGGCAGGTGCCAGCCCGGTGCCTTGCAACATTTCCAAAGAATGTCCTGTGCGATGTGCTGTACAAAGAGAAAAACAGACAAAAATGCAAACCATGGTTAAATACATTTGGAAAACGCTGGCTAGATAAAATGCACTCAGATGTCGTATTACCATGTCAGTAAGAAGAAATAAAGTCCACCAAAAAACGTATTCATCAGGAAAAGAAAAACTGGCATAAATATTTTAACTCTAAACTCGCTGAGAGAATGAGACCAACACAAGTTTCCTTCGGCTCTGCGCTGACAGTGGTGCTGAGTGGCGGCCGTCTGTGTGCACATGCGCGTTAGCACGGCCAACTGCTGCGTTGTGCACAGGTTTCGGCGGACTCTGTGTGTGCCCAGTGTCACGGGACAATCCCATTTTAAATGCAGTTTATGCCTTGGTCATATCAACTGATTTGTGGCCTTCAGCTATACAGCGTCTTTCATCTTCTCAGCCCCTGTGCACGCAGAATTTTATGTTCCTGTGATGTTTCTAGGCAAATGTTTCCTATACTACAAGATCCAAGGCCCACAGAGTTTCTTAGCCGAGTGTTTGCTGCCTCGTGTGTCTTTAACGTCTACAGCAGTGTAGAAGATTCGGTCTGTCTTTTTAACTCTTACTACTTTGTTTTAATTTATTAGCAGGTGGATTTAAACTTTTGCTTTGTTTCGTTTAGCCACGTGGGGTCAAACCCAGAGCCTAGGATGCACTAAGCAAGCGCCCCACCCCTGAGGTACAGCGGAGGCCCCATAGATTTATTGTTGAGACTGGTCTCACTATATAGTTTAGGCCCACCTTGAACCCACTGTGTAGCCCGGGCTGGCCTCAGACTCGCGGCAGTCTTCCTGTCTCAGCTTCCTGAAGACTGGGATTATAGGTGTGCACCAGCACACCTCGCCCTACATATTTATTCTCCCTACCTCCCCACCACATTCTGACTTCCAGTTCATAATTTTAAAAATCTTTATTTACTCGGCCATGGTGGTTCAAGCCCCAAATATCAGCTACTTGGGAGGCTGAGGCAGGAAAATCATTAATTCAAGCAAGACCTTGTCTCAAGATAAAATTTTAAAGTGCTAGGAAGAAAATAGCTAGGTAGCTTCCAGAGAAGAGAAAGGAAGGAGAAGCCAAATAAAGAAAAGTAAGTGGAAAAAGTTTTGATTTAAGCAGAAGAAAAAGGAGATCTTGACCCCTGACCGAGGACTTTGGATGAGGGCCGGCTCCCGCGGCAGCTGTAAGAGGGGCCGAGCTCTCCTTCACTGCAGGGCAGGGAGAGCGAAGCTGATGGCAGAGGCTGGAGGGAGGGAAGCAAGGAGACAGAGTCAGTCCCTCGTAGGATGATTAAACTACCTCAGGATATACTTGTGCTCTATTTTGTTTCATTTTGCATGACATTTAAAAATAACTTTATAATTGAAGAAAATATTCAGAATTCCTTTTTGTTTTGCCAGTAGCCAACACTGCATCAGGACCTCGTGCTTGTCAAGCAAGCACTGTACCTCTGAGCTGCGGCCTCACCCTCAGTCCTTCCCACGTGTTATTTTGAGACAGGATCTCACTAAGTTGCCCAAACTTGCAATCTTCCTGCCTCAGCCTCCTGAATGGCTGGGATTACAGGTTTGTGCCACCGGGTCCTACTGATATAGTTCTGAAGTAAAATCCTTAAAACAAGCGATATTCAAAGAAGTTTAGCTTTTATCCTTGTAAGATATACTCTGTCTCCTCCTTTTAAAATAGGAAATATTTCTAAAAATAAAACTAGATATACATTATAATCATATCCTCACCTTTCTTTAAGAAATTGTGGCACATTGCGCATACTTTCTTCTTTTAACAACACATTTGTAGATCGTTATAGAATTATGTAAAGATGGGTTTTTTGTTGTTGTTAGAACAGCAAAATACTCAAATGGGTGCATTTACTTAATTTAGTCACCCAGTCCACTAGTAACGATCCTTTGGTGTTGCTCCCTGGTGCCATGACCAGTGCTATAAAGCAGTTTTTCAAGCAGCTCCGGGGTTCGTGGGGTCCAGTCCTGGGCCGGCACTGCTGGTCTGGGGAGGGCGCACGAGCGTGCTCGGATTTGCTTGGGACCTCTCAGTGGGCACCAGCTTGGATTCCTGCCCACAGTGCCCGGGGAGGCCTGCTTGCCTGTTTGCACACAGTCGCCGCCAGTTTGTTAGACCTGACTTTTGTCATAGTGACAGGTAACAAATAATAGCCCAGCAGTTTGCAGGTACGTCATTAGCATGACTGAATGCGTGGCATAGGTTTAAGGGCTAAGCCCACCATTTCTTATGAAGTGTTACTTTATTCTCTCAGATGTTTGAACATTTTTCTAGCAGATTCTGCCTTCCTAATAACCCACTTTCCAAAGAATGAGCAAGCGCTGCAGAGACGGCAGAGAATCGCAGGAGCGGCCAGCTCAGCGCCAGCCGCAGCAGCAGCGCTTCCGCGGGGAGTGCGGGGAACGGTGGTCCCAGGCAGCTTGGGCCGGAGCGGGGCTCGTGGGGTGGGAAGGACCTGAGCGGGGCCCAGCGGGTGACGAGGCCTGGGCAAGGCGCCGGAGGCTGGAGGGTGGCGTGGGTGTGAGGAGGCAGCCTGAGCCGATGGCTTGGAGCACAGAAATATTCCGCAGCGCGGCGCGCATCCAAGTTGCGCACGCTGGCGTGGGCCTGAGCCGCGGCTCGGTCAGCCGCTGAGGACCGAGGTCTGCGGAGGCCCCGTGTCCAGCGGCTCAGGCCCTCGCAGGTGGCCGGTGGCTCGGGGGCCAGCGGAGGTGATGCATCGCAGTGTGAGGGTGCTGCGGAGCACAGCGGCTCCCTCACGGTGCCAGGCCGTCACGGGACGTGGAGAGGGCGGCCCCACGGCCTCTCCAGGGCAGGTCTCCAGGGCCTCACTTCCCCCACAGGCCGCCCTCCGAGAGACACACCCCCAGGCTCCGCAGAGGACCGTCCAGGCTCTCCCCGAGGCCGAGCTGGGTGCTGAGGGTGCAGGGCGGGGTGGGCCGGGAGCCTCATTCCCGAGGCAGTGAGCGCTGGCTCGTCAGTGCAGGCAGGGTGGCGACTGTCCTCCGCCCTGTGCGGGGCAGGTCTGGAGCCGCAGTGCCCTCACAGAGCCGGAGCGGGCGAAGGTGGCCAGATACGAAAAATGAAGCAGGGGAGGCAGGAGCCAGACTCGGGGCATGTGCTGGGAGGAGGTGGCAAAGGCGAGGGTGACGCTGCTGCTCACCTGGGCTGACTGGCAGGGCCCAGAGGTAAACTGAGGCAGTAAAGGGAAGGGCAAAGCCAAGGTCAGTAAAGGACAGTGCTCACGATGACGAAGGGACAGTGCTCCCCGGGTGTGGATCTGCTGATGACAGGCCAGGACAGCAGCCGGTGCGAGCACAGCCCAGACTGTCATGAAGTGCTGTGGCAGGATCAAAGTGTGTCCCCTGGGCAGCCCCGGGCCATTTCCACAGAGAAAGTGCAGCTGGAGACCAGGCGGCAGCAGCCGCGGAGCCAAGGCCGGCCTTGCTGCTCAGCGGCACGAAGCTTGCTATGTTCTTGCCCCCACTGCAGACTTGATAATCACTGTAACAGGTGCCGCTGTGGAGCCGACAGAAAACACCTGGGAATGTTTGGGATGGAGTCAGTTTTAATGATCCAAGGTGCTACAAAACTTTGATTACAGCAGTGGTATGTCTCTAGGTAAACACAGACCAGGATCTGCTACAATAATGTATGAATAGTCGGGCGAGGACATGGCGTAGGGGTACGGTTTGTGCTTAGCAACAGCAGGCCTTGAGTTACAAAGAAAAAGTGACAGAGCTGGTCCAAGTATCCCCTTGCTGAGTCCCTTGCCAGCTAGGAAGCCCAGACCCCCTGCAGGGCGCCCTCCTCCGCCTGTGGGCGGTGGAGGCTTCCACCCAGGGCCTGGCACACAGGCCAGGTGCTCTTCCTCCGGGACCAGTCTAAGCCTTTCCTGAGATGTCCAGGAAGTAAGTTCTAAAATGTCCTCTACACTGATTCCTGTTTGCAGAAAACTGAAAGCACACCGATGAGGTGGCAGCCGTGTGTCCGGCCCGACTCTTCCTGGGCAGCACTGGCACAGGGGAACCGTTCGGGTGATTTGGGGCCATGCAATGAGGTCTGGAGGTGTCCTGCACACACACACACACACACACACACACACCGTTGTCCCCCGAGAAAACACAGGCAATAGTAACAAAGGTCCAGTCAACTCCATTTCCCACAGTCGTAGGCAACTTAGTCAGGGATTAGAAAATACCTAGACTTGCAGTATAAAATACAAGAAATACAGTATAAAATACAACAAATTAAAGCCACAGGACATTTTAGTCGCACCATATATTCAATGTAAGAGTCCTATCTTGTGCATCTTATACACGGGTCCCTGCCACGCATGAACACCACCTCTTCGAGGGTACAGACTGCACCCTCGTCCTCCGTCCTGAGTGAGGCTGGTTTGGGGCTGACCGTGGCCTGGCTCCTAGATGCAGAGTCGGACTGAACTCTTGCCCTGCCGTCCTCACTCCCCCGTGGCACTGCACCCACAGCAGCGGTCTTCATGAGAGGGTTCATGTGGTCTTTCTCCTTGTAGACACCAGTGACTGGGGTGGAGCTGTCTTCTGACTGATGAACAGGCACAGTCGGGCGCCTGGTAGGCCTGGTGCTGCCACACACTCCCCGCAGTCTCGTGACTGCACGGGACTGCCTGCCCGGGATCGTTTCTGAGTGCCCGCCATCTCACTGCCCACCAAGGCACAGAACCTTGACTCCCAAATCTGAGTGATTACTTCTGACTTTTTGTAACTGCAGTGGAATTTTTATGTGCAACAAACATGTTTTTCACAATGTTATTTTTATAAGATCGAAATTCTCCCACGTGGAAAAGTGTTCACAGCTGGAAACTGCTCCCTCTGGGGCCGATATGGCTCCTGGGCTGTGAGTGCAGATGAGGTGACAGAGCTGCGCTTCACCGTCTTCCACACCGAAATCCGGAAGCCATCGCAGTCCACGCTCCATCTCTTCTCTGTCCTCAGAGGGAGCCTTGGGCCGGCGCCCCTTCCCTGCTGTCCCACAGGATGTTGCTCCGTGACTTCTTGTCATTCTGTTCTGTGTCTCGGTGCCGGAGTGGAGTCTACTGTGTGGTGTAACTACCAGCCCGTCCCTCCTGTAGGCAGCTCACCCTCGCCCGCAGGTGGGTGACGGCTGATTGTCCTTGCGCTCACTCAGCTCCCCCGGGGCTGGCAGCTCCATTTCAGGACCTCCACGCTCAGACTGCAGCTCAGCAGAGTCCAGGAGCCGTAGTCCCTGCACAGAGGCCCAGAGCACCGTCCTCCCTGCGAGTGAGCAGCCTCCCCTGTACCCGTGCGTGATGTGCATCCACCCTCCGCAGAGAGTCGGTCTGCAGGGTGATGTTCTGGGGAACAGTAGACAACTTTCTAAAGTGTGCGTCAGAATGCTTTGTGTGCCACAGGGGTGAGAAACCAAACCGTGGATCCTGACAGTCTGACCATCACATCACAAAACTATCTGGGAGACTTTAAATTGGTTTGTAGTATGGGTCCAACCTTAGGATTTCAATATGAAAATGAATTTTCTTCCTGTACACTTTATTTTTAAAACCTTAGTGTTTTCATCTAAACTCTTGTATAACATTTCTCAGACGCTTTTGCAGGCTGGACATATTCTATTTTCCATGGAAGAGGGTGTGGACAATGCCTAGTGGTGGGAGAGAAGGGTTGAGCAAGTCTGAGCCACAGACTTGGAAAGACAAGGTTATAGTGGGAATGGAGGTGGGGCTCCAGGGTGAAGGGGAGCAGCCCACACAGCGTGGCATGGAGGATGAGCAGGGGCAACCTCAGGGAAGTGGCTGCCCCATCACCCAGGAAGTGAGGAAAAGCTTAATTTCCGGAATGCCAACTTTTGGTTGTTTATTGTCATTAACATAACTGTTTTGGAAGGTTTGTTTTTTGCAGTGCTAGGAATAGGACCCAGACCTCCAGCCTGTTAGGCAAGCACCCTACCACGGAGCTATACCCCCTATCCTAATAGACTGTTTTTCGAGACAGAGCCTTCTTCTCAGCCCAGGTTGGCTTTGAACTTCGGTCCTTTGGCTTCTCCGTCCTGAATGTTGAGACTACAAGCACACACCTCCAAGCCCAGCTCCAGCGCACCCTTTCTGGAGTTGGTGGGTGAGGCGGAGACTCCATGGGCATCGGACCCCGCACCTTCCCTCTCGCGGTGTGTACAGGCTGGGCCCAGCTCCTCTGCCAGCCCTGTTTACTGGATACAGTCCCAGAGCTTGGCCCACGTGGGAGGACGTTTCTCCAGGCGGAGCCCCAGGAGGTCGGGACCGCTAGAGACTTTCTGACGTGCACAGGAAAGTTGGGGCTAAGCTTCAAGTTGCTCGTGAGCTGCTTAGTCTCTTCAAGTACCAGAACCAGTTTTGTACCACGATCGTATGCTGGGAGAGTGACACATGCACAGAGGTGTGACAGGCAGGGTGGGCGGGAGGCTGCAGGAAGTTGGAAGTTATCTAGACTCTGACGTGTGGTTGCTTCCTTCCTGTTTGCTTGGAGGCTTCTTGGAGCATTCCGTGTTCAAAGATTATGTAAAAATGTTAAAAATACTGTTCATGCTTTTCCAAAACAAACATTTAATCTTGTGCATTTTAAACAGGATGGTAAAGAGAAGGCGGTACCAGGTATGCAGCCCTCTGATCCCAGCCCTCCGGGAGCCTGCGGCAAGAGCACCACACGTGAGGGCTCAGCCTGGACAGCCTAGCCATGCAATGAGGCCTTGCCTTGAAGTCAAAACCTGAAGAGGAGGGGCATGGCTTGGTGGGAGGGAGCTGGCGGCCGCTGACAAACTAGGTGCTCTGAAAGGTTCCTTAAGCCTAAGATGCAAAAACTGCACAGACACTCGCTAACTTGAGGACATGCTCATCCTCACCCCTTTCTCCTGCACCCAGGACACGGTGTGTGCTTGGCAAGCTGTCTACCTACCATGAGCTACACCCCTTCCCACCGAGTGAACTTCTCTTGCTTAATTTTGGATTTGGGGAATTTCCTTCATTCTTTACGTTTTCTCTGATTTTGCTAAGGACAGAATTTGCATGAGATTTTCAATCAGCAGCATTCTTCTCATTTCTGCTGATTCTACTGCTGGCTGAGTAGTCCGCTCTTCTTCCAGCCCCCACACGTGCTCAGGGAACAGCCGCTCCACAGTGATCTATCCCGATCTCTTTATCTGCTCTGACAAAGTCACATTACAACAGAGTCTCCCTTATCTGGAAAATACCCAGATGCTCTCAGATAACTGAAAGTGAGGAAGAACTTGCAGCTAAGGAGATAAGGAGGCTGCACCAGGTCGCTTCCTGGTG